>JALJCO010013434.1:1032500-1255000 GCA_023101725.1 Atherinomorus stipes
AAAATGTAGCTCGCAGGATACAGAAATTCTAAATTTGCTCAATGCAATTTAAAGTATCACCCTCCACTTCCATCTTCTCCTCGGAATATGGTCTCTTCTGTCACCAAAAGCATTATCTGGACAAACTGATTAATCCAGGTGTGCCTGACCTCAGTAACCACAAAGTCAATGGCCAGACACACCTGGATCAATCAATTTGTCCAGTAATGAAAGACAGGAAGCAAAGAGCTACCTTATGTTCAAGAAGTAGTGAAGTTGTGCATAAAACCCATAGTTTAAAAACTATGTGTGATATCATAAAGGTTACGTTAACTCTGTATGTACAGTAGTCTTTTAAAACAATAAAACAGAAGGCATGTCATTTTTAGATTAAGTCAGATTTTACAGAGGTTAGGCTCATTTTTCCACTTTGTAAGATATTCTTTTTGTTATTCTTCTTCATGTTCTAACTCTCGCAATTTAATTCCACAAACCCAAAAGAAGAATGTGAAAATGAGGCTCGACAGTATGAGCACAATCTATTCAACTGAAGATCAAATAATGGCCCCCACTTGTATGTTCCTGCGGAGGCTCCGCCATATTAAGGGCCGTCTCAAACAACGGAGGGCGAGTGGACTCGATTAGTGAGTCTGCACTGTTGCAGACTGGTAAGAATTTTGCAGAGGATGCAACGGCTATATGGAGGAGGAAACAGCCGTGTCCTGCACGTTTGTCAATACTGATAGAAAATCACAAATGAAGTTATTTTAGGAAAAATAAAGTGATGACAGGTGCGCCCCAAGTATCCCTTAAACCACTGGTGCTCATAGAAGAGAATGTTGGAGCAGGAAAAGAGGATTGCTTTCCTCTTATTGGCACAATATAGTAGTAGTAGTAGTAGTAGTAGTAGTAGTAGTATTTTCATTTATTCAATGTTATCTATTCCGAATAAAACATTGTTTTTCACACATGAGTGTGAGTTATTATTTCCAAACAGAATTATTTCACACAGGCGTTTTTGTGTTGCCACAGCGATGACTGCTTTCCTTCTCCAGTGGAGGGAGAGGGCATCCCATTTTCATTTATACCCTCCACCTCCACCACAGCTGTGAGTGTGACTTCATTGGGAGTGACGCTTGGTAGTGAAGGGGTAGTGTAAAGGAGGCGGTTTGGGATTGGGCCATCATGTTCAAAACATAAAAGGTTGCGATGCATTCTGGCCTGTTGAATCTTGCGTTAAAGAGAAACTGCTGTTTGTTTGTTTATAGCTAAATGTCTTCAGTGGAAATAGTAGAAGAAGCTGTTTGTTTCTGAAATCCAGTACCATATTAAACTGGCAACTTTTTCTTCATAGTTAAAACATTTTCAGATATTTAACTTTAAATAAAGCAGGACTGAAAAATCTCCTGTCCTATCTGAAATGTAGGTCAATCAAGTAAAACCAAAAAGACCAGCAAGCAGCAGAATGGTACTGTATACCTGTTCTGGACCTGTTGGGTGGATTTTTCCTTTAGTAAACCAGCTGCAGTGTTACTGCAATTTATTCACACAGCACACAAAGAACACCACAAATACAACAAAATTTTCTTTTAACACTGCATGCATTTTGTTCTTTTACATGATGATATGCTTATTTACAATAAATGTTTTAGGTTATTTCTTCTGTCCTAAGTAACTGAACCTGATTTTGTACGGTGGTTTGCAGAGTTGGGGAACTGTTAGAGGCAGAGGAGTTGACTGCAAAGCAGGGAAAATAGACATAGGAATCTCTGTAATGGTATTTGTTTGCCCTGGGATACATATAGCCATAGCTATTTACAGTAAATCTGGTGCTGTATCACATCTGAGCATGAAAGAGAATCTAAAAATCATTCACTTGCATAGTTGTAATGTGAAATCATGAAAATTACTCAGCCTGACCGCTGGCACACCGCGTGTATGTAATTGGTCGATTTCCATTTTCACAGCCAGGCAAAGCTTCATTTCCGAGTTTGTCACAGAGAATCTATCAGCATATTTCTGATACCGCATGTGCAGGTGCATGGGAATGGGCCAGGCTTGGGTGGAGGGTGAAATTGAGAGGCGGTAGATAAGTAGCGTGTAGTCCAGATGATGAGAGGAGCTGGGTGGTGGGGAGGGTGTGTTGCTGACAGTAGTGATTCCACTGGCCTTCCTAAGCATGTCAGAGGCTTTGTTGAGGCAGGGATATTTATTCGTCCCTGAGAAAGCAAAGACGGCTGACCCTGCACACTCCCTTCCTGCCTTTTCCTTTAGCCGTGTGTGTGTGTATGTGCTGAGTGAAGGTGAATGTGTAGCGGATTTTGTTTCGCATAAATGTTTATATCATGAAATGTGTGTGTGGCAGGCTCGCTTAACGAAGGAGCAGCGCTGGGGAAGTGCCCTCCTGTCCAGACATCAGTCACTGGAGGAGGAGTTTGAGCGAGCCAAGGCTGCTGTTGAGGTAAGTTGAGTGAACTCAATAAGTGCAATTCATATTTTTTTAAAAAGGCACTGCTGGTTTTTACTGAGGCTGAACAGAACAAATCAAATAGGTTTTTCATTTTCTACCAACTGGAGTATTTTTTTTATTTGTGTGATGTTGAAGTCCTTGTCAAAAAATAGTTTTGAATATGTGTGTGAAGTTGTGGTAGCTAGAAAGTGCATCAAACAGATGACTGAGATCCAAACCACATGATCAAAACACAACGATTTGTGTTCAGTTTTCAATTACCTTTAGTTAGTTAGATGGAAAATAGAAGTTCTCCATCCAACCCACAAATAGATCCACTGACATGTTAATGATGTTGACTCGTATTGAGCATTCAGAACATGGAAATCCTGAGTTTATTCAGGATTTTTCCTTTTTTATTAAACCATCGTCATTCAGCAGCAGAACTATTTCAAAACTTCCCTTTAATATCTTTAAAAAAATCAAGAATTTGGTCAAAATCTTTCAATTTATTTAGGGTTTTATGAAATTATTACCAAGCCAAACAAACACAAAATTAATGAATGAATGCATTTGAACCTAATTATTTATTAGTCCCGTTGCCATGACATAGATGTGTGTCATATCATATTTTGTATATGTATGCAAAATTGCCTGCAGTACTGTATTTGTTAAAGATCCCACTTATTACACTTTTTTTTATTATCTAATATAGTGAACATTTTCATAAAGAAATCAAATTTATTGGAGAAAGAAAAAAACAAATCTCTTGAGCCAGGTAGAAATATTTAAATAAAGAGATGCAATAAAGTGAAGATTCTTCAAATCGCAGACTTTTTTTTTTTTTTTTTTTTTTTTTTTTTGCAAATATAACATTTCCAGTATCATTGTTTATTTAATCTCTGAAATCTGAATCCCCCTCGGAAGAGTTTTCTATTTTTGTCTGCTTTTTTTTTTTTTTTTCTCCTCCAAATAATCACTTTTGTGCTTCTTACGTTGTATTTAGACCCGTGGAACAAGCTGACAGTTTAATCATGTGTGCTAAATGCACATATTCAAGTTCATGAGATAGCTGACCCAGAAAAGTATTCACGACTCTGCGCTGGCTAACAATAGGAAGGTAAATAGGTCAGTCATCTTGCAGCCAGACATATCAGATGTCACAGGCGACAGCAAAGTTACAGTAATGAGAGATAGATTCATTCATCTGTGTATTGACACACTAAATCTGTTGAGTTGTGAAATATGTCTGATGCTCTTTCACTATCAGGAGCACAATAGGTTCTGCCATGATGAAAACAGAAGAATTACCCGGGTAACTTGCTTGTCAGGGAGAGAATCAGCTTTTGTTCCTTTTTGGCTCAAAGTGCTTTCATCACCTTTTCTTCCTCAAAGTCACTGTTCATTTTTTAATCCAATAATGAGATGGGAAGAAAGAAATGAGATTTTCTATCACAACTTTAATGAGTTTTCCTTCCTATGAAGTACGTTTGGACACTTTTGTCTTTTAGTTTGAAGGGTCCAAAAAAACTGAGTTTCTGTGCTGAGTGTGGGTTAAAAAAAAAAAAAAAAAGACAAGCAGTAAAGTTGTTTATTTTTTCCATTAAAGAAAACCACTCAACTTCTCCATAGATCTCTCTCTTCCAAAAGAAGGAGTGACCCCTATGAACTATTGGGTTACATCAGCTTTTCTCAGGGTTACAATGTAGACAAAGCTGTGTGTAATGGTCAATAAATAATGTACAAGGGGACAGAAAACTGTAAGAAAGTGAGAGGAGCAGCTTCTGTGGAGTGGACCAGCACATTTGGGGATCATTCAAATTTAGCAGTGATGTCACATCTTATTTGAGCCAAAAGCTGCATCCACCCAAATAGCCCCAGTCTGACCTGAAGGGCAGGTGAGTGATGAGATTCTGAGACCCTCCTGGACAAGCGCCTCAGCATGGCGCATCGATCGGTAATAGTATCTTTCCATCTCGGTTGGACAGCCTGACTCCCAGTTTCCACTCTGGACCAGCTCAGGTACAAGTGGTCAGTCATTTTGGCTTAAATTGTCAATGTCAAACCCCTAAATCACATAATTCCCATTTAAGAAGCAGTGCATATGCGTGCCCTTTCATACTTAAAAAGAAAATGAAGGTAGACACAGCACAGAGAGCATTAAATCCGCTCACAGCCTCTCTTCCAATTCATTAGATTAGATGAGGCAGACAAATGTAAGGAAATTAAAGCCCAGAAAGGAGCAGTCAAAGAATAATATCCCCTTTACAAAGCTGGTACTGATAAGAGACTGTAAGTTTTAGGCTTTTACACATAAAAATCCTTGAAAAGGAAGAGTGAAAAGGCAGCGATCCAAAAGACAGAGCTTTGTATTAATTAAAAAAAACTGGATAAAAGAAGATATTTAAGGTAGGTAAATGACTGTGCATGTCAAATAAAGACATCGACAATTAATCCAAGCTGCTGACAGTGTAATACTTTCATTAAATGGCAAACCACTGGAACAGCTGGAGGCTAAACAGGGACTTTAGGGAACATTTCTTTGGCTGAGAGGCTTGAGAAAGCGCTCCCATGGTGGGGATAAAGATGAGATGAAGGTGACTGTGAGGCCTGTTTGATTAAAATAGCAGCAGGAGAAAATCATTTTTAACTTCTGAAATGTTGTCTGAATTAGTCTCAGTGCAGTTAGAGAGTGCAGGGGCAGTGCAGTTGGAAACTAGTGAGGGATGCAGTTTTGTGATCAAAAGGTCAGTGGTTTTAATCTGCAGGGCCTTTGGAGAAAGTAAATGAATGATGCCTTCAGCTCCCTAAGAAACTTGCATCAGAGTGCACTTAAGCAGAGCACTGAAGCCCGCCAGAAGCATGGGGGTGCAAAGGGCTTAACGAAGCATTCAGTGTGTCTGAATTTGCAAATACTTGAATTAACCAAGACAGAAAATTAATTAAATGCAAAGTAATACCAAATAAAAATAAAGATGCATAAACAGCAAAAGAAAACATGCCACACAAAACAAATACACTGACTCAGGACTGTAATGGTAGGATATATGAAAGTCTTTTGCTTTACAATTATTTTGAATTTGCAGAATTACAGTCCTGACTAAATGCTTTGGTTGTGACTCAGATTTTCTCTTTAACTAACTTTGCTTTTCCAGAATTTTTTTTTTTATGATAAAAAAGAAAACGTGCTATTTGTAGTGTTAACCCTTCTTCTTTTGAACTTCTGCAGTTCACGCAGTCAAACTGAAAATTGTTTCTGAGTCAGTCCTGACTGATGGTGATCCATTTTGCGTTATCGATGCCTTGATCCCATTTGTGGGTCTCTGTACACTTTTGAGAATAAGCCACAAGTTCTTGAAAATTGCCATGTAATTGTAAGCTCTTTGGTTATCACTTTGACCTTTTGACCTCACACTCAAAGATGCAAAGTTCGTCACCAAGGTGCTTCTGGGTTGTTGGAAGATGTTGCTCTTGGAGAGCATTCGATGCTGTCCCTTATCCGTGGCAGAGTTTGGTTTTGGGCAAAACTGTAAGCAACCCCACTCTCTTAGATGAAAAGTAACCTCTAATATATTTCATCTCAGGTAGAGGTGGGCAAAGTAAAATGGCAATGTTGCAACTATTGAGTAAATATTGTCAGAGCAATGTTTCAAGTCATCTGCATGTCTTTTTCTTGTTTGGCTTCTCATTTTCTCCTAGTGTCCCTCTCATAGTACGCAGCATATCCATCTTCATCAGCTCATCCAGAAAACTCCTGCACACATGTGTGTTGTTGTGTTAGGACAGGCAGGAAGCATGACAGGCAACTTGGTTCAGAAGGAAGACAGCAGTGGATCTACCATCCGGTGGTTGTTTTGGTTTTACAAGAAAATGTTAAAGGAGTCGTATCATGAAAAATGGACTTTTAAGAGCTATACAGCATGTTATTGTGTTATTTCCTCATAAAAAACATGCCATTTAAAGGAACTTGAGCCAGGAATTTAAAAAAAAACCAAACATGCATGTCCATTTTTTTTTAGGTGATGAAGTACCAAATACCAAAAAGAACGTTTCCACCCATGTTTCTCTCCATTACCTTGAACAGGCTGTGTGCTGCAAAATGCGCTGCAATTCGGTGTCCGAATTTCCCGCGCCGCCCTGCGGACGTGACGTCAAATGACCTACATCCGCTGTTTTGATGCAGGAAATAGACGGTTGCGTTAAATTCAAACACTGTAAAGGCCTTTTCACACCAGGACCAATGAGAATAAACGGCACGAAATTGTGAATAATTCGGGGGAGAATTTGTCTATACACGCCTGCTCCGACACGAAATTACGAAGATGCAAAAACAAACTGGCATTTGTTATTCCAGAGGAACGTGAGCACATGCAGCAGTGACGGAGGGAGAGACGGCTGCAGGGAAACTCCTGGATGCTGAAAACAGCTGATCTCACCGTGGAGATGCCAAATGGGGATTTTAAATAGAACACATAGCTAATAACCTCAAATGGCTACAAAATGTAGGGAAAACACTGCTACTTCAGCTGTGACACCCCCCAACCCCCGTTTGCCAAACAAAAGCGCTGCGACACATAACACCTGAGCCATAATGATGCAGTAACAGCGACCAAGCAACACGTCTCTCTTTTTCCTTTCTCTTTTTGCTTGCGACCAGCTCTGTGACGGTCAGAGTGCCTTCTCTGATTGGTGGATTGTGTATGTCGGATGCGAATATTAAGAAAATCGACCTCAGTTCGAAAAAATAAACGTCGCAAAATCGCAAGACAGAATTTTGTCACTGATGTGAACGCTTCCGTTGACTTGATATTAATTTGATTCAAGCTTTTGCCGTGCGAATATTTCGGACAAAATATTCGGAGTAGGTGTGTAAAGGTCTTAAGCGATAGTTATGGATTTTTCTGCCGTCAGAAATCGATCTAGATCAACTGAAAGACACTAAAAAGTATAACTATGAAGAAAAAGCTTAGTAAACAACATTATAGCTTTCTAGCTCTGCCATGCGGACGTGACGTCAAATGAAGCTACACCCGCAGTTTTGATACAGGAAGAAGCCGGTCGCGGTAAATTCAAACACTGTAAGCAATAGTTATGGATTCTTCTGCCGTCAGAAATTGATCCAGATCAACTGAAAGACACTAAAAAGTGTAACTAGGGAGAAAAAGGTGAGTAGACAACATTATAGCTTCAGTTTGTGCACGCTCCCGTGACGGCTTGGCTCGTGGCTGCAGTTACCTGAAGCGCCAGTTACGGCAGTCGCGAGTTTCATTTCTTAATCTTGCCTCAAGTCCCTTTAAGTTGTTTTTTTCTTCATTTGAGCATATTTGAGTAATATATACTGAATGATTATTTAGGCCAAGCTCTAGCTTCCTTAACATGACTGACCACCGGTGTATGTAACGAGGTGGCACCAATCATGAAGTTACAAATATGCATGCGCAGCATCGTAGCAAGACGCCCTCTTTGTTCAACAGTAGGGCTGCACGATTCTGGGAAAAATTTGAATCACGATTTTTTTTTTTTGCTTAAGATTGAGATCGCGATTCTCTGTCATGATTTTTTTTTTCCCCAAAACACTTTATTGCAAAAATAAACTTTAACAAAAAAAACAAAAAAAACCTATTCAAAAGGTAGTTCAAAATAAAGCATGTGTTTGCGCAAGAGCTTTGTTGGAGAACTTCTTTGGCAGATGCATAGTTGTAGTTCTTTACCATTCGTTCGGGGGTGGCGAGGCAACGGCAGTGCTGCATTTGAGAGCACTTGAAAAAAAATCTGTGAAGAATGAAAACTTTTATTTGTGATGCAGTTCATGATTAAAAATGCTTCAGAATCATTGAGGATAGAAAGGAGATCACTCAGCGAAGTGGACAGTGCATAGACTGTTAGGAGAGAGGAGGGGGGGAGGCTGTTTACTTGATAGTGTGCTCTAATTGGAGAAAATGAATTACGTAGAATGATAGAACTACGTAGAATGATAAGCTGCTGTGTGATTCAACCGTTTCTGAGCAGAGAGACAAAGCTGACAGACCATAAACAGGAACTTTGATTCTCACTCTGGACATTCACATGGCCTCATCAGTGTACAACAGATGATATTATACCCCAAAAACCCCAGAAAAGTGAAATTTGGTGTCATGGCACCTTTAATAATGTGGTGCATAGTTCTTTAAGGTGAAATGCCCATTTCCCATCATGCAAGAACATTTTTCATGCAAAGCAATGATGACTGTACAGGTTTATTTAAAAGTAACAAAAGCTGACAGAGGATGACCGTGATTTCAACTCTCAGTTGCTGTCATGTGATTCCAGCTGACTTCTAGTCACTCAAATTTTTCCCTGTGCTGATATGACCCCAAAAAGATGTTGGCTGACAATTAAATGTCAGACCCAAAAAACAAAATAAAACTGGCATTTAGAGATAAAGTCAGCATTCATACTAAAACTTGAGTCACTGCCAAACCTTTGGCCAGGAGTGTGTATGGTGCAGTTTGATCATTTTGTTGGGTCTGTTTAATTTTTTCAATCCTCAATTATTTAAAATCTGGTACAGACAGGAATACAAGTAGAAGTAAACCTTGTTGCTACTGCAGCTTTAAAGGGACACTGTGTAATCGGGAGCAGCTCCCTCGTACTTTTCATGCTGCATTCGCGTGAAACCGGGCGACCGACGACAGCCGATGCATGTAAAGTTATCACCAGTCTCTATGTGAAGACGTGGTCCGTCAGTTACAGTGACATCAGTCCACATCTGATTTGTTGTCATGGCGATGTCGTAAGGTTTTCCCTGACCCATGTTTTACCGTCTTTCGCTCGGCTTTATTGATTAAAATGACATCTGGTTTGTTACCAACGGCCGACTGCACGTGAACACAGCATCAGTGAGACGCTAGTCTCTCCCCACTGCAGCGCGGTGACTTTTCAAAGGCATTACCTCGAACTGAGCTGAAAACTCCGGTGTGTCCGGTGAATTTCTGTGTTTTCCTGCTGTCACGCTTCTCCCGAACGCAAAAACATGGCAATACGACATGGCAGCCTTCACCGAGCCGCCCCGCTCGATGTGTAAATGAATGATACGAACGGCAAATTTAGAACTTAGAGGAGCACTTCATTTTGTTAATGGGAGTGATTACTGAATAATGAAAAAATACTTTTGAACCAAATAATCAGTTTTTGTGAATAAAACACAGGAGAACTTACACAATATCCCTTTAACTTTGACTGTTGTTGTGATTAATGTGCATTACATTCACTCTTCACTGCAGTTGCTTTGGCATCATCAGAAAAATACAAGCAGTTCCCTGCCTCCAGTATATATGTTGATTTCAAAGACTGGATAGAAGGTAATAACATTAAATGCCAAAATGCATTCATAGCACTTTGTCCACAATAATTTACTTTGTTCGTCTGTGAGAGACATTATCGGGACTCCATCTTCCTATTTTGGTCTCACCAACCAAGGCCTTGGCCTGCTCAGCACAGCAGTGGGCGGCTCATTAACATTAAAAGGCCAGGTCAGCCCTGCTCTGGAGATGAAACAGGTCTCTCTTTTTTATATTATCATTATTATCT
Organism: Atherinomorus stipes; assembly: GCA_023101725.1. NCBI lineage: Eukaryota > Metazoa > Chordata > Actinopteri > Atheriniformes > Atherinidae > Atherinomorus > Atherinomorus stipes. Next base: position 1,042,498 of record JALJCO010013434.1, read on the forward strand.
GATGGTGTCACAGGAGTGTCACAAATAAATAATGACACACTTAAATAAAAACCCTCCGGGCAAAGTGGTCAAGTCACCCAATCCATGCACTTGTTTCCCTCCAAAGACTTCATGCCAATGCAACTCAAAATAAGGAAACAAATACAGTGTTGTTAGATTATGTTAAAGCAACATTTCCATCTTTATATTTAGGATGTGTTAAATCACATGAAGTCAGGTTTAATTCATTAATACAAGCCAAAATTAAAATACATATTCACCATTTCAGGGGAACTTGATCCAAAGGAAATCCATACCTGATCATCAATCAGTTTTCTTCCCTTTCCTAGACCTACAGTGTAATTAACAACAAACACAGACGTATTATGGATTCTTTCTCCATTGCTAAATTCAACTAAGGTCCATAGAATGACGACTCTTCATTAAGTCTCCAGTAGGTTGTAGCAGCTTCTCTCACATTCAGTCAAAATAATCACATAAGTGCTCACAGTTTCTGGACAAAGCTTTTGATGCCAATTAATTCCCAGCATATTCCACTTTAGCAGAGGCTGCTGAAGTGCAATGTGTTCTACTTTAAAGAAATAGTACACCCACAGAATGATGTGCCTTCATTTTATACTCACCCTCATGCTGAGCAAGACTCTGGAGCACTTTTTTAATATCTCAAATGCAGCCAGAGATCAGAGAGGTTTTCCGTTATCCACTAACTTGGAGTTCACCAGTGCTTGAAACAAAAAGATCCATACAAGTCTAAACTTGGCAATGTTCCTCCATACTGCTTGTCCAATGTAATCCAAGTGTCTTAAGTGGGTAGCGTCCAAAATAAACTCAAAATGACATCATTTAGTATATTTTTATAGCCTAAACAGTAATACATCTTACCTCCGCAAGTTCACGACACTACAAAGCTGCAGCAGACAAGATCGCTCTCTTTTATTTCTTTCTTTCATTCTTTCTTTCTTTTTTCAATAGCCAAACCCACTTGTGTTTGTCTCAGTTTGTCCGCAGCTTGTTCACTCTTAGAAGAATGTAAACAGCAAATTTCTTCTTCTACGCTTCCATTATTGGCAGAGTAGGCGTTGAATGCCGCTGCTTCCGTTGTGTCGTGAACTCGGATGGGCGCGCTTATGATCCTTTTTGTTTCAAGCACCAGTGAACTCAATTATATGAAAGTTGGGGGATAACGGAAAACCTCTTCAATCTCCAGCTGCATTTGAGATATTAAAAAAGCGCTCCAGTCTTGCTCAGCATGAAGGTGAGTAGAAAATGAATGCACATCATTCTGTGGGTGTACTATTCCCTTAAAGATGGTTCCTGAGAATTTTTCTCATGGCTGGCTATGAAAAAGAGAACAACTTAATATGTGTAGCTGCAAGAATTATGTTGTTGTAACATTTCACATCTATGTTTTTCATCCAGTATATCAATCACTCAAACCAATCGCTACATGTGCACAATTTTAAACAAAGCAAGCATAGGCCCAGTAAGATGAAAAAAAATGTCTGGTTTTGGTTCCAAAGATGTCACCTCAACTATTTGAAATCTTGTTAAAGCTAGATTTTTTTAGATACTGTACAGAGACTATAACTAAGTTGCCATGAATTGAGAGGTTTCATTTTACTTTCAGTGAATTTGTCTCCTCAGTCCAGCTGACTAAGAAACACAAATTGCAATCTAATTTTGTTTCTTGAAAAGTAAATAGGTCAGTTTGTTTAAGTCACTATGAACCCCCACTCCACCTCCAAACCCCAGTTCATTTTCGAGTAGCAGAAGCATGATTCATTTCAGAGGAGCTGAAATAAGAGTCGTAGTTCCCTCCAGATACACAGGATTTAAATTAACTTGCGTTATCTTGGCCTTGTTTCTCATAATTAATCTGCCAATCCCGATGACAAAAATACACTTTGCAGCGCTATAAAGAAATATGCATTTCTTGTAAATTATAAACACAGTTGCGTGTGCTGCATTTTCATTTGGCAAGCAATTTGTTGTCATCCTGTGGTGTGATTAGGGGTTAAGTGATTACCATTCTAAATGGGGTTTCACACCATAAACATTTGTCACAAGTAATGAGATAATGAACCAAGTGCAAACACAGGTCCACAGTACGGTGAGAAATAATGAAAGTCATCAGCTTGACATTATGTAAATCAGGGGTGCCCAAGACCAGTCCTGGAGAGCTACTATCCTGCACATTTTGGTTGCGTTCCTTCTCCAACACACCTGAATCAAATAAATGGCTCGTTACCAGGCCTCTGCAAAGCTGAATGACATGTTCAAAAGGAATTAGCCATTTGATTCAGGTGTGTTGGAGAGGGCATGATCTAAAAATTGCAGGATAGTAGCTCTCAAGTAGCAGACTTGGGCACCCCTGATGTAAATGATAATAATAGTTGCTGCTTGAGAACCATTGAGACAGGCACTAAGATGATGATTAAAGTCAGTCTGGAAGAATTGATGCTGTGCAATGATTTTGTCAAAGGGCTCATTTTTCGTCACATGCAGTACCCTACTGTTTAGCATTTTTGCTATGGCGCTTTACCACACACTCACCACAAATAAAGGGAAAGTAACACTAACTGTCTAATAAGAAAATGTTTTGTAAAATTTGGGGTTATTGTGGATGGTGAGGTACTGGTACATTTTTATGTACCTTATCACATTATTTTCATGACACACTGGCCACGTTTACATGGAGACTTTTTTCCCTTTCGGATTGAAATCATTCTGATTGAGGATTTTAGGGCAGCTGTTTACATGGGAACTAATACATTCTGATCTGGCGTGTACATGCGCCAATATTCATTCAGAATAATCCTGCCTGACATGCGCAGAGTGATGTAAATCACGTTATTTATTAAAGACGGAGGTCTACAAACAGCTGATCGTCACAGTCGTTGTGGTTTCTGCAGGACGTCAATGAAGCAGCAACTGATCCTCATGAGCTCCTACTGGAAACAACCAAGAGGAAAAGCTGTAGAGACAGAGTTTGAGTAAAAAACAAACTTTCTCGCTGTCCAGGGAATGACGTTGTTCACAGCCATCTGTCAAAGTGAGGAAACGTCACTTGTTTCACGTTGACGTCTCGTTGAAGCATGCGCTGTAAGAGCGCAACCTCACAACTTTCCGATTCAGCGTTTACATGACACCCCGTTCGGTTTGGGGAAAGGAATATTCTACCCCCGTGAAACCGAAAGAAAATTCATTCGGTTCGGCGCTTTTCATTCGGAAAGAGGCGTTTACATGGATCATTTTCATTCCGAAAGAGCTTTTAAACCGAAAGCAATCGGTCTATTTGGGTCCATGTAAACGCAGCTACTGTAATGAAATGAAAAATACTTAATTTAGAAATTACAACAAGAACTGAACAAGTACTGTCCAGTAATTATAGCCCTAATTCCAAAAGTGGTAGGACACTTTATGTGTAAAAATAAACAATGCAATGATTTAAAAAAAAAACTTGTACATTAGGGGTGCAGTTTGGTCCTTGAGAGCTACTACCCTGCAATTTCTAGAACATACCCTCTCCAACACACCTGAATCAAATGGCTAATTCCCTCTTGTACATGTCATTCAGCTCTGCAGAGGCCTGGTAACGAGCCGTTCATTTGATTCAGGTGTTTAGGACAAGGGATGCAGCCAAAATGTGCAGAATAGTAGCTCTTGAGAAATGGAATTGGGCACCTCTTTGTTGTAAACAGATATTTTTTGACAGTCGAACAGAGAAAACGTCAAAAACTGAATGTAAGGCATTTTACTATTTCATGAAAAATATCACTGCATGTTGAATTTAATAACAAAAACATTTCTCAAAAGTCTAGAAAAGCAATTGGTGCCAAAGGGGAAAAAAACAGCCTGAGGAAAATGGAATTTATAAGGTTAATTGGCAGCAGGTCAAAACATGACATGAAGTTTTAGAAAAGAGCACCTTGGAGAACTCAAGTCCCTCAGGAGTAAAGACTGGCAGAGGTTCAGCAACTTGGATGAAATTGAGTTTACAAACTGTAAAGCATTTTAAAAGAATTTTCCGATAATGTGAAGATTAAATATTCCATCATCAATAGAACAATATATCACCAACAGGTTTGGGGAATCTGGAGGTATCTCTGTGCATATGGGACACAGCTGGAAATCAGTCTTAGATGTTGGTGATTGGATGTTGGTGCCTTCAGCAGAACTGCATTAAAAACAGACATGATTCTGGAAATCACTGCATAGGCTGTGGAGCACTTCCAGAAATTGTCTGTGAACACAATTTGCAAAACTCATATATTGAAAATGGACTGAGGCAAAGTCAGACAAATTGAAAATTTACAATTTTAGAGGACTGTGGGCACTGTTTCTCCAGAGTTTGTAAAAAAAATTTATCTTTCATTTTGAATTATGTATTGGCATATGAGATATACAAATTATTTTTATTTTTTTTAATTATCTTCATGGTTTTACTAAATTAACCTATGGAGTGGTTTGCTATTAATGGCTGTTTATCCTGTTTGTTTCTGTCTTAAATCTGTGATGGACCAATTATCTGCACCTGGAGTCTCATAGGAATAAATGGACATAAGACATAAATTAATAAATGCATTCTGTTTTCATCTACATTTTACAGTTATTAAGCAGTTATTGTAAATCTAGCTTTTTACAGCAACTTCTGCCCTAGATGCTGCAATTCCCGCCAGATCCAGCGGGATAGTGAACTCCATCCTTCAGGCAATTTGTGTGAGAGTGAGCTGCCTGCAATTACCTGCCATCTCTCACCATCTGAGGCCACACTGCAGCCTCAATGTCAATCAAGAGGCTGAGCTCATGTGGAGATCTGACGACCTTTGACACAAACACAAGCATCCTTACAGTATTTCTCTGTCTTCGCTCCTATACAATGTCACTACACACACAATAACTGTAAAGAGTGCTGTCGTGTCCTGATGAGTTTCTGGCTACAGAGTACTCAGTAAGTCATACGAGGCTGTTCTGCTCTGTTTGGCATTATTCTTACTGGTTTGCTCTGCCTCTGACAGGAAGACAGCCAAGAATCATGGAATCAGCCAGCTGCGAAAGAAAAACTGCATATACTTTTTTTTTTTTCTTTTTTTCAGTCACGACACTAAATGCTTTTGCAGTGAAAGTAATGTGCACACGGAGCAATGGTACTGCTCATTAAGAACTGTTAAAATTCATAAACACAAAAGCTGCAGGAAAAAAATGCACATTCATCTAAACTCGATCCCAACATAACATTTATAGAGCACATACAGTATATGACCTATGTCAGCATAAGAAATAAGAATTATCTTGTAATCCCTTACAATCCCTTATTGTAAGTGGCTAAATAAGCTGTTGGTTTGCTGGCCACTTAATATAAAGCTTATAGAAGCATTTTACTATTTGTTTGAAAAGAGTCAACCAACATAACTATCCCATGTCCTCCATCAGTACCACGTTCTAGAATAATATTGCTCTAAATTAATTCCAATATGATCTAAGAATATGTTTAATTCAGCATCCATCCCGCATCCTGTCTCCCCTTTGAGAGCTCTCCAGAGAAGAAAAGTCGGTCAGATCACAGGCAAAAGTATCAACGGTGCAGCTGCAGCGGGGCCCAGACGCAATCAGGGCCCCATGAAGGAAGGGGAAAAAATAAGCAGCTGACCTGAGATTTAGGGGGAGGGTAAATAAAAAAATGCCCATGTAGCACTACCTCATGCACACCGCGTTACCTTTTCTTTATCTTAAAAACACACATAAGCCCTCTGAAACCCACACAAAGCTGGCGGTGTCTGATGGGTTTTACTGGGCACCCATGCAGAGAATGCCCACGTGTATGGAAACAGCTATACACACCCTGATTGGCTGAGTCCCACCCTCATAAGTAATGACCCAAAGGTCCAATGCCATGTTGCTGTTTTTGTGAATGGAATACCTCAGGTGGGTCAGTAAAATAAGAGTAAGCCATGGGCCCATTTTCTACTGAGCTGGTTCTGGTTCAGAACCAGAAACACGGCTTCTTTGGCTTTCCACCGCCAAAGCGTGCGCTCCTCGCTCTCCTCCAAACTGTTTTTAAACAGGCACCAATTCTTTGCTGGGCCAAAGTAAAGAACCATTTTACATAGCTTGATTCAGCAGGTGGGGACAGAGCACCTGCCAACACAAAAGGGTATATGGACGAAATCTTCAGAGGAGGAAACCTAGTGGTTAGGATTCTGAGATTGCTGCATAAAGAAGGAAGGATGTTATCCACCATCCCTGGTTTCAGCTGTTTTCTGCTCACCAGCCTCAGAAATGTCTCCCTCACTGCTGGATGCTGGTGATGTGAAACGCAAAAAGTCACACCCACACCAAGTAAAACACTGATGCCCACCCGGACAACCTGCACGCACCTGTGAAGTTTAATTTAATTAGATTTTTTATCCTAAATGCGGGAACACGACCTGCTGCAGCACCACGCAGCAGGTCGTGTGCGAGTCCAAGAATGTGTGTGTGTGCACGGTCACACAAGTCCACGAGCGCACGTGCGCGTGTTTGTGCCTTCAGCGGAGGTGGGGCACAAAAAACATATTTGCACCGGGCCTTTCACCATGATGTTACGCTACTGAGTCAGATGTTGAGTCTTGTCTTATCTCTTGCTCTGTCCTTTTCTTTTTTTACTCCTCACTTTCTCTGACAATGTCTTCCTTTTATTTTTGTTTGTCTTGTTTTGGGGGGGGTTTGTCTCTGAATCAGCCATCATATGCGTTCAAAACTGTCAGAGTGTTGATCCAGTTCCTGGCATGGACATAATGCTGTAATGCACATCCCATCTGTCACGTGATGTTCCAGGCTGAAACACGAAAGTTTCTCAGCCCTGAGACACTGCAGGGCAATGATGGGCCCAGGAATGTGTATAATAAATTCTGTGTGCCATCAAAATGAGAATTTTAAGTTTGGAAACTTACTGTATGTTGTATTGCTTTAAGTAATGAAAGGACAAAAAATTGTATTGTCATCTATATATTAACATGTTTAAATGATGGTGTATAATTTGATAAATCAGTAATCTGTTGGGCACAGGAATTTGTAAAATTTTTCTGTTTGATGAAACATTTTTCAGTTGCTTATTACAGATATTACAGATTCCCTTTTATAATAACATTTAAATGCAGCAGCATAGCACTGTCAGGAGAACAGGAGCAAAGTTTCAGACTGAAACCACATTGACATTTGTATTTCATCATCCCTTTTCAAGTGTGTCGAAGAAAATAAGGCAACATCTATAAATACGAAAAATTATTTCTTGGAATGTGGACATAGAAATGATTAAAGTAAAAGGGGGGGGGGGGGGTATAGGCTTAATAGCACTGTTTTACAATTACCTTTACGGGCTCAGATAAAAACAAAAAATAAATAATAATGTTTTTCTATTTTCAGATTTGACTAGGATCATATGAGTAAAAATTTTGACAACAGTTGCAGCAAACTGACGATACCTGCAATTCTAACTATAATCCACTTTAGCTTCAGCTTTGTTTTCCTGGCAGACAGTAAATGAGAAGTGATTACAGGAAGTGAACCGGCATTTTAAACTGACAGGTTTCTGTTCATCCCCTCGGTCAACAAATGAAATGCCAGCAATTCATTCAAATGTCAAGCTAATGCAGATTTTAAAAGGCTTGAATATACATATTTACAAAAAAAAAAAAGAAAAGCAATCAAAAAGAATCAGGATCAAATTTAGTATGGGTATATTTCTTTTCGTGTTTATGTATTAATTTATTTAATAATTCATTGTTAATTTTGTAAGCCTGACAGATAAATTAGAACATGACAGCTTGTTTTAAGCATATTTTGTTTTTGTTTGTTTGCTTTTTCTTGTGGTTCTCCACATTATTTTTCATTTAAAGCATGGATTGTCCCTTTTAAGTCCGTATACAATTTCATTGAGTCAGCGGGAGTGTGGAGTCCATATATTACAGGACCTGACAGTTGTGACATTTCCAACAGAAGGGTGATGGGAAATGTAACAAGAGCTGTTGTTCTACAGGGCACTAATCACTCATTCCCTCCTGTCAACCTCCACTCTCTCCCCATCTATCCATCCTCCATCCTTGCCCTGTGTCTGCTCTCTATGATCTCTGCAGTCGGATACGGAGTTCTGGGATAAGATGCAGGCGGAGTGGGAGGAGCTGGCGCGGCGAAACTGGCTAACAGAAAACGAGCAGGCGCAGATTCCCTCCAGTGTATCTCCACACGAGAAGGTCACTGTCATTAAAAGGTTACACTCTGTATGAGCAAAAATTTGTCCTGATGTTACCTATGTAGTTACTTTTAGTTTTTATAGTGTAAACAATGCCTGCATTTGTTTATCCATACCCAAAAGACAGACTGTCTAAAATGACTTACAATATGGTGAACAGTAAATGTCTTAAAGGGATACTTTTGTAAGTTTGTATAAGTTGCTTTCCCATTCCCACATTAAATATTATAGGAATAAGAAAGCAATGTAGAAGGCAGTTCTACATTGAAGCACACACAGAGTATTTCCACAGCTACTGCTCATGGTCACAAAGTCCTTTCAAAAAGAAAAGTGAAGCAAATATATATGTTTTTTTCTAACCAATAGGACTCCTTTGTAAAACATTAATTTGACGCTACAGAAGCTGCTGCCTTGTTTGTTAGTTTGAATGTTTTATTTGATATTTCAACAGCTTAATTTTGCTTGAATCATCTCTATGATTCAAGCAAGAAAAGAAAAGTCAAGGCAGCAGTGCAACAACAGCTTCTGTATTCTGCAAAGTAATGTAATTTATAATCACTTTTATGATAAATGCTGTGTAGTAATTACATCAAGACCATGTTGGAATAAGATGTGATAAAGCTTATTTGACACTGGTGCGTGCAACTGAACAGTGTAATTCACCCATCAGCTGACCTTCTCATAGCAGGAAATCACATGAGATCAGACTTTGGTGCTTTTTGATTGATCCCAGCGCAAAGCCAGCTCTTGCAGAAAAAAAAAAAGAGTTTCAAAGTCACTGAGCTCAAACGCATGCAGTACACCAGGGTAATCGTAGTTTGAAAATGCAAAGTTTAACATTTAAAGAGAACAGACAAACCCTGAGGAGCTCAGCTCAGGTTTGATGTGAAGCAGAAAAGATCGATTCCTGCTGCTTGAGCTTTGCTTGAATATACAACAGAGCAGGACAGTTGCGCTGGTTTGCATCTGAATGTGGAGGGAAACTGACATTTCCACTGTCCTTGTTTCTTGTTCTGTTTTTGCTGACAGGGTTACTACTTCCACACAGATAATCCTTATAAGGACTTGCCTAATGCATTTGAGGAGGGACTAAAGAAATCTCGGGGAGGGGAGACCTGCCAAATGCTGTGCTTTTGCTGGAAGCAGCCGTCTTACAGGATCCTCATGACTCAGAGGTGAATTCATTTAGTACTCACACATGCACACTCACGTTAACATCCACCCTCTATTTTTCCCTTGTTTGACTTAGTTAACCTGGGGGATACACCTGTTTCCAAATGTGATAAGTTCTGAGAAAGGAAGTAGGTAAATTTATAGCACAGAAGGACAATAGAACTATAGTCCATTACTGGTCCGCTACACAGCATCACTTAAGGCCAAATCCAACCCCACTCACTGCAACTCATGCTGTGGAAAGCTCCAGAGGAAGAATGCCTCACTGACCACAGGCTGTGCAAAGCTGATTTAGTAGGCAGCACCCACAGGCTTGATTCTGATTGCTTGTAGCAGGCAAGAGTTCTTTTTTTTTTCTTGTTAAAAGAGTTGTTTACTATAGCAAAAAAAACTCAACTTGCCCTTGATGAGTTTTCCCATTTTCCCAGCAAGCTGAATAATTTCTCATTTTGTAGTTTTTTTTTTCCTGTTTTTTATATCTCCCCAATTTCAAAAGAAGTGACCTCTTTGCAAGTCGAAAGTGCAAAGCCGTCATACAAAGTGCTTTCAGGATCCCCTGGAATATACAGAAATGTGGCAGTTATTCTGAGGAGAGGATTATCCTGCGGTGTATGGAACTAATACGATTCCAAAATTCCTCCCAGGACGCTTAGTGGCTTATTGCCCCACTCTGAATCATTCAGAAATAATTTCCCCCACATTTCAAAGAGCCAAACAAATGGCATTGACAGAGATTATCTTCAGAACAGGTTATTAATTGTGCCCTAACACACTCAAGGAGTGATATCATAATATCAGAATTTAGATTTTACGTGGTTGTGTCATTGTGTGGCCTCTTCTGTTAATCAATAATTCACATTTAAAGTTTGCCAAGCGAAAGCTCAACAAAAATCTTCAGAGCAGAAAACACTGATCGATTAGCTACAGTACAGTTCTAAATTATGGAGAGAGTACTGATCCTTGGTGTTTCAAGTAATTTGGCATTTATGATTTTATAGATAGCCAAATAATTGAACTTACATTACAGATTTATTAGATTTACAGTGGGTACGGAACGCATTCAGACCCCTTTAAACTTTTCACACTTTGTTTCATTGCAGCCATTTCCCAAAATCAAAAAAGTTCATTTTATTTGTCATTATTGTACACTCAACACCCCATCTAGACAGAAAAAACAGAAGTGTGAAAAATTTTGCAAATTTATTAAGAAAGAAAAACTGAAATATCACATGGTCATAAGTATTCAGACCCTTTGCTCAGTACTGAGTAGAAGCATCCTTTTGAGCAAGTACAGCAATGAGTCCTCTTGGGAATGATGCAACAAGTTTTGCACACCTGGATTTGGGGATCTTCTGCCATTCTTCCTTGCAGATCCTCTCCAGTTCTGCCAGGTTGGACGGTGAATGGTGGTGGACAGTCATTTTCAGGTCTCTCCAGAGATGCTCAACTGGGTTTAACTCAGGACTCTGGCTGGGCCAGTCAAGAATGCTCCCAGAGTTGTTCCAAAGCCACTCCTTTGTTATTTCAGCTGTGTGCTGAGGGTCATTGTCTCGTTAGAAGGTGAACCTTCAGCCCAGTCTGAGGTCCTCAGCACTCTGGAAGAGCTTTTCTTTGAGGATATCTCTGTACTTGGCCGCATTCATCTTTCCTCCAATTGCAACCAGTCATCTTGTCTCTGCAGCTGAAAAACACCCCTATAGCATGATGCTGCCACCACCATGTTTCACTGTTGGGATCGTGATGAGCAGCACCTGGTTTTCTCCACACATACCGCTTAGAATTAACTCCAAAAAGTTCAGTCTTGGTCTCATCAGACCAGAGAATCTTATTTCTCACAGTCTGGGAGTCCTTCATGTGTTTTTTGGCAAACTGTATCCGGGGATTTTATATGTCTTGCACTGAGGAGAGGCTTCCGTCGGGCCAGTCTGCCATAAAGCCCTGACTGCAATTGTAAGCTGCAGTGATAGTTGACTTTGTGGAACTTTCTCCCATCTCCCGACTGCATCTCTGGAGCTCAGCCACAGTGATCTTTGGGTTCTTCTTTACCTCTCTCACCAAGGCTCTTCTCCCACGATTGCTAAGTTTGCTTGGACGGCCGGGTCTCAGAAGAGTTCTGGTCGTCCCATACTTCTTCCATTTAAGGACTATGGAGGCCTCCGTGTCTTAGAAACCTTTAATGCTGCAGAAATTCTTTTGTAACCTTGTCTAGATCTGCTTTGCCACAATTCTGTCTCTGAGCTCCCTGGACAGTTCCTTCGACCTCATGATTCTCATTTGCTCTGAAATGCACTGTGAACTGTAAGGTCTTACATAGACAGGTGTGTGTCTTTCCTAATCAAGTCCAATCAGTTTAATTAAACACAGCTGAACTCCAATGAAGTAGAACCATCTCAAGGAGGTTTAGAAGAAATGGACAGCCTGTAAGTTAAGGCACGGTCTCATGGGTTTCCTCAAATGAACTAGACTTGAACGATCTAGATTCTCACAGCAGGGGTCCGACAACTCTGTGCGGTGTCATGGTTGTTTTCTGAAATGTTTTGAGAACAAAACCGTCGTCATCACAGCCATGAAGCAAGTAGAAAGAGACGGCAAAACTCCAGTCCAGTTGGCATTGCTGACATTGCACTCCACCTGTTGGAGTGCAATGTCTGTCACTAATAGACAAACTATGCATGTACATGCGTCGAGTATGCTAGAGAGAGCCAGCATGAAGTTCTGAGAAACGTGTCCTGTGTGTCTAATTACTCGGTGTGCGATGTCTACTTGGGAGAAGCGTCGGCAGGGAGCTCCAGAGAGAATCTCTGGCAGCGGTTGAGACAAACAACCGCTGCCAGAGATCCAACACCGACCACAAGCTAGCTTACAATACTGAAAATAAACAGCTGACGTTCCGACGCCGTTTGTCCACACAGAAACAACCACCAGCAGTGTTTCCAGTCATCAGCAGCATCGTCATAGATTATAAATTTATGTACAACTCACACATAAAAGTAAAAAAACAAACTACCTACCTGTTCAACAACCATCTGCTGTATCAGAATCAGTTTTACTCCCAAATCCTCCTGGAGCTTACTCCATCCGGTGACCCGCTGTTTATAGTCCGCTTTCACTGATCAGCTACGTGTCTGCTGCTGCAGATTTCCCTCCTGTTTTCGTCCGCATCCTTCCGTCCTTCCGTGATTTGGTCCAGTTTCGTCTTCGTCTGTTTCTTTTAGAGACTTTATCCACCTGTAGTTTCCTCCTGCGGCAAACCGACCGCGGCCTTCCTTCCCTACTGCTGCTCACATTCCATCTGCCTTTCTTTTCTCCCAACTTCGATCTGTGAGCAGAGGCGCTTCTGCTGCTGCTGCCTTTCTGTCCCATTCTCCTCTTGTTGTTAAGCTGCTACTAAGCTACTTACTTGTTGCAGAAAGTTTCGTCCTCAAAATAAAATAAATATATAAATAAAATGTTTAAACACGGAAGAGGGCAGGACCCGAGGCGCAACGCATAACACAGGCAGTCAGCTGTCGGGGAAGTGCCGGTTTGAGCAGGGGATTGAATGAGAGCAGAGAGAAGCAAGACGAACAGCTACGTTGACCAATGTAAGCCATGCGGCCGGATGGCTCGTATTGGTGAACGTTTTTGCAGCCCAGCAGCCCCTAGAGTGGATGGATTTTTTTTTTTTTTTTTTGCTCTTCACATTGTGTAGATTGTACTATAGGACCATTACCACCATCTAAATGAGGTTATTAATAATGATCAAACTTTCAAATCGTAGACCATAGCTTTAACCTATTATCCCAGTTCAGAAGCCTAATGTGGGAGAAAATTTGCCGACAAAACCTCTGTTCCATGCTGTTTGATAAATTTGATATTGAATTCCCCTTCTGGGATAGATTTATTATTTTTCATTTATTTCATTTAATTTCATAATCCTCCACATGTTTTCAGCAGTCCATGACCGAATTTACTGCCTGTTTCCCATCAACAATCTCCTCTGCTGGATGCCAGAGACTGTGTTAGAAGCTTCTGGTTCAAAACTGTACGGATCAGGTCCTTCTGATCTAAAAAATGATATTTTCTTGTTCCTCCTCTCTCACGTCCATTCTGTTCAGCTGTGTTAGCTGTATCTGTACGTCACGTAGTCCCTAATGCAACGTCATTTCAGGCAAAACACGTTTTACAGGCGCTGATTTTAAAGACTCACAATGTAACTTTTAGATCTTAAAATGATGTGTTTCTGACTTGTTTGATGGCAGTGCAACATTCATTATGTGCATTTTCAAGCCATCACTGCACAGCGGCGTTCTGAGACTCAGAAACTGTGCTATGTAACTTTTGAATCCGGGACGGGGCCGTGACGTTGCAGCCGACTATTGGTTGCGTACTGCGTTCTTACCAGCAAATGGATATGAACCAGACATCAACACAGTGGGTGTTTTGAACACGCATCATGTCGGATTCGGCAAAGAAATGCAAAGAAACATTACTTGAGGAAGAGAGGAAAGGAAAGAGAGGAAGGGACAGAACAACAGTCAAGATAAGACTTTTACTGGCTGAAAAGAGCTCACAGTACAGGTACAATGCTAGATTGACGCCAATTTAGCCGTCATTAGGGGGTGTGTCACTGAGAAAACTGCTGAAAGGGAATGGGTCTTGTGGGTCTTTAATAATCCATAAATGATTTCTTTATTTTTTAATACATGGACTTCTAAAAACACAAAATAGATATTAACTATCAAAAATGCTTCATGCAAACCATTCATTGTCTTCTTAACCTGATAGTTGCTCTTCAACTGTTTGTGACTCGGAGCAGTGTTCGTTTTCAGTCTAACTGCTGCTGGAATCAAGGCCGATGTCACACAGCAGACCCAGGGGTTCAGGGTCCGTGGTATTTTCATGGTCTTAGTCAAGTCTTGAGTAGCAGTGTTCTGGACTAACTACAGCTGTCTGATGCACTTTCAAGGGAGGCATGTCAGGACAACATTACAGTATTCTAGTCTGCTAAAAAAGTACCAGTGTATTGGTGTATGTGGCGACATTCCGGTGAACATGCCAAAGAGGGAAGCAACTGTAACAATGAAGATGAGGAAGAGAACAACTACTAGCTTGTGTTGGAAAAATCTTTAAAAATTTAAAGATAAGAGGGGAGGATCTAGTCTAGAATAAGAAAGCTATGGCACACAGTACCAGTGCAGTTATTCTCACTGCCTAAAGAGAGAGACAAGATTTTCACATACACTGTAGTAGGTTTTAAGATGTTGAATGCACTTAGTTTAAACTTGCTTCAGCAAGAGTTAAAGAATTAACAATCCCAAACTTAATGTTTTATACCACTTTAAACTCTCAGAAACCAATGTGAGAGCACATGTATGGTTTTGGCTGTTTGCGTTGTCAGTTTGCGTTTGCATCTCGGTTGTCGAGATCTGAATCATCATCTTCGTTTCACTTTCATTAGATAATCTCTGATAATCTCACAGACTAATAACTGAATATATGATATAATGACATCAGATGGAGTAACTGAGAGTATTTATGGATAGTAATCTAAGCTAAACACTTTGTCAGTATAACTGATAGTTCCACATGTTTTTGTTAAAACAAAAACAGTTTCAAACTCAAGGGAGTTTGCTGCTGATCTGATATCACCAGCATCATTTGCTGTCATTGGATGTCATCATTTGCTCTTTCTATTTAACTGTTACATGTATTTTGTTTTTCCCTGCAGGCCTGGCAAGTGTTAGGGACCACACAGGCTGAAAATGAGAATGAGCAGGCAGCAATTGTCTCCCTCCAAAGGTAATCAGAAACATTGTCATCCAACACGCTTCAAAGCCAAAACTTGCTCAGAAACAGCAGTGTGTGTGATGTACTGCTCAATAACACCATTTATACGAGTGCAACTCTGCAGAGATGCAGAGATGTTTTGTTAAAAGATTAATTTGAAATTTGATTTGCCCATAAACTTTTACTACCTTTCTGACAATAGTATATCTCAACTAAGAAAAAAATAAACAAAGGGACAAATTCCCTTGTTTTACTTCAATTACCTGTTTTACATGGAAAGCTCCAGAAAGAATGAAACCCTTTGTTTGCTTCAGAGTTACCAAAGTTACCAGCAACAGGAAGATACTCCTTTTTTATCATTATTACTTTTCTTAAAATAGAAGAACTCCTCGTGGATGTTGATTGCAAGAGTCAGGTTCCGACTAGAGTCCACAATGGGAGGTGGCCCACTTTCAGTCATAACAAGACTGAAGGCAGAAATTGCAGCTTTCTGGGAGTGAAAGACAAGTCAACAGAAAACGCCAGACGGCTGTTCAGCAGAAAGCATCCTTTCTGTTCCAAGTCTTTCATTTCTGCTTCATTTGGTGAAATAAGCAGTCAAAAAATATTTCAGTTCAGTATAAATGGATTAGGAAGGAGGAAAATGATATAATTTTCATTCCTTACAATAACCTTGTTTAATCCCTACATGTTCATACATATTAATACCATTCAGATCTCATGTTGTTCATATTCTACCTTAGTTCATATTTTACCTTATTATGTAATCACCCTATCTGTGAAGGAAGTGAGACCATGTGTTTAGCTGACAATAGTCATCATGTCATCACACATGCTTCTCTTCAGATGGAAAGCATTATGTTACAATGCCGTTGTAGTTTGTTTATTTCATGAATCACAAAAAAGAGCAGCGTAGAATACTGAACGTCACTCTCCTCAGCCTTCGCAGCTCTTTTTGAAGTGCTGTGAATAACTACAGAATAAAAAAGGTGAATTATTTATCTTCAGATGTTTTTACAGAGCAGTTTTGTCCCTAAAAAAACATCTTGTCTGGTTACTAAAATAAAGATTGTCCCGAATTTTTTTCTTCTATTTTATAAGAATGCATCCCTTTTAAGTATAAACTGAATATGAGTGGCATGAGCCAACATTTGTGCAATCTTCACCAATAAGAGTTCACAGCGGGGGCTGAGTTCAGTTGGTGTGAGATTATGAGGGTTTTAAGGAAGTTGGCACATTGGCTGCAGTAAATCAGCCATGAATCTTGATGAGAGCCGAATCTTGTTTTGGCTTCTCCCCTAGTCTCTTAACTAATCCAAGTCGTTCATCGAACACTGTTCCGTGCTGTTCTCCTTTTCAATTACAAAGCCAGCATAGATCTCAGTGGCAATCATCCATATAAGCGATGATGTAACCAATGATATAACATGAGCAATGATCTCAAACGCACTTCCCATCTCTCCACTGATCAGCATGGGTGTTTTTGTCTATATGCAAAGTTAATTCAAATCATGCAGCTGTGGGCAGCTTGCAGACCTGCTCCTGTGGCAGAGGCAGGGCAGGAAAGGTGCAGCTCATCCATCCTGACATGGAAATCATTAGCCTCTGCCTGATGTTCCTCTGCTTTGGCCTGTCCCAATTAATGCCTGTCAAATCTATATTTCTCTTTGAAGTGCACACATAACACTTTCTCCCCTGCCCCGTGCCTGGTTCTTGTCTCCATCCAGGTGTTTGGAGCTCCACCCAAATAACCTATTGGCCCTTATGGCTCTGGCAGTGAGCCTGACCAACACTGGTATGCGTCATGATGCCTGTGAGGCCTTGCTTCGCTGGCTGAGACACAATCCCAAGTACAAGCACCTGCTGAAGGGCAAGAACCACCTGATGGGATCCCCAAACTCTCAGCGCAGGATGTCTTATGCTCCCAGCATGGCCAGGTATGAAAGTTAGAGGATTTCATCTCTTTACTGACTTTGTAGTTATGATATAAATGGAGTACTGTGAGAAATGAGCAGGGGTTTAAAAGGAAAATAAGATTCCCTTTTTTATTGATGTATGATTTGTTAGTCTATTGATTAGAATGGTAACATTTCTATTTGGTTATTACACATTGTAATGCATCTTGACAATGACTGCTGAGATTTATGGTCACATTAACAGTTAATAAAAACATGAGATGTTAAAGTGGTGGAGCTTTTAAGGATATTAAAGAAAAGCAATGTCTAAAACATGTCACCTGCTTTTTAAAGATTGTTTTGTTTGCCATATTTTGACATTTTTCTGTTCTGATGTTGAGTTTTCTGTAATGTAGAGATCTTTGAAATGAACTAAAATGAGCATTTTCTTAAATTTTGCTGACTTGTCTATTTGTCTTGTTTTGTTTTTCTGATGAACTGTCATGTTTTCTGACCTGAAATGCCTTTGTAATTTTCATGAGTATTTTGATCAACCATTGGGTTTTTCTGCACTCATACTTTCAAAATTTTTGTGCTGTTTTTTTTTTTTTTTTGTTTTTGTTGTTACATTGTTGTGGTGTGCACCTCATGTCCTCATGACAAATGCATCAAAGAAAGTCAATAATCCTGCATGTTCATGTTCAGTGGTTGTAATAAGGTAACAAGGAAGCTGACATCCCACCAGAAGCTCAGCTCGGAGCCATTGAGTAGCTGAAAATCATAACAGACCACGCTGCGTGTTGCGACCAAAATCAATATCTTCACTAGCAGTTTCAGAAACTCATTTCATTCACTTAAATTCAGAAAGGCTAAACTTATTTCAAGGTCTCCCAACCACAGCTGGTATTGGTTTAATTTCACTGGCGAGACGCCAGACATGGATCTACACGCATCCATCTTGTCCAACAGTTCTCACTGTTGTAGAAGGAAGGCTGTCTGTGTGATGTTAAGCCCAATGGATGAGGTTGTTAGGCATATCAGATTTAAAAGGCTTAATTCTTCTCCCAAAGTAAAGGAGGGTTTTATCAAATCATTAATCGTCTAGTCGGTGCAGAGAGATACAGGTACAACCCAATTACTGTGCTCTACCCTCGAGACTGTGCAGGATCAGCTGGTTTCATTTTTGCTGCACAGTCCATCCTTCTCTCTTCAACATTACTGTATACTCGGCTCTTCAACCTCATTTTCTCTCTTGGATATTTTGCTTTACCCTCCATCATTTTATCACACTCAGCTTGGTGGAAACCAAAACATACTTACAGGACCAACTGAAAGACCAGAGGCCCACTGAGAATTAAATAGTTTGATTAAGAGTAAGAGTAATAAATTACTGTAAAATTGTTTTTCAGTGTTGCAGAACAAGAAAAAAATTAACAATGTATCAGTAACAGCTATAAAGCAGAAGCATGAAAGGAAGTAAAAACCATGATGATCGGTGAATAACAGCTCAAATGAAATCTGGAAATGCTCTCCGGTTAAAAAAAAAAATTGTTTTGAAAAGCAATTTGAAGCATCGACCGTTTAGAGAGGGACGAAACTTTCGTTACATCACTTATTGGTTTCTAAAGAGCTAAAAGTAAAGCCAGTTGGGCGTTCCCATCGTCGCCATCTTTTAGCTGCGTTGTGTGTGTTGTCATTCCCTGCAAAATTTTAAAATGGGCAAAGAGCTGTCTTGGGGCAAATTATGAATGAACAAATATTTGCCCCCTAATCGGCAGGCTGAAGGTAAGGCATGCTTGGACTTGCTGTTAGGTGGCTAAAAACCAGTCAATGCGCTTGATTTGAAGGCAAGAACTGGATCAGCTGATCTGATTTCCGAAGGCAAATCACTCCAGAACCTCTGAGCCAAAACTGAATCCAGAGAAAATCTGCACCATCAGTACCATGGACCTTTGATTCAGAATGGTAAAAAGGCTGCAAGAAATCCATAGTCGTCTCTGTCTCTACGGATAACAAAAGAATAAACAACAAATCTTGGAAATGTTTCTAAGATTATAAAAACTTGGAATTCAAAGTTTCATTTGCTGTCAAACCACATACCTTAGTCAGTCCTAGGCCCAACAGTTTGCAGAATTTGATTTATTGTCTGCTGGAACACAAGCTTCTGCATCAGAAAAAATCATCAAGTCATCCAGCAGCTTAACCGGCACTGAGTTGACAAGAATAAAATAAAATAATTACAAAACTGTTTAACAGATTTTATTCTGTTACTATTGTGTTTGCAAAAATCACAGCAAACTTCTAGAGGATGCACCTGATGTTGGTCAGCTTTTCCTTTAATCTTAAATCTACATATTTCCTTGTCCTTTTCTTCATCACTCCTTTGCTCTCCTCTTATTCCCTCCTCTCCCCTCACTGCCTCTTACTTTCTTACCCTGAATGAATAAAAGTTGACATGCAGCGCAGAGCACATCACAGTTCTGCAATCTTAAAGAGTGCTCACTCAGCAGCTTTAAGTCACACTAATCCTTATCCGTCTATCTATGTGTGTGTGTGTGTGTGTGTGTTCATAGCTCGCTGCTACCGGAGGTCAAGGAGCTCTTCCTGGAAGCAGTTCAGCACAACTCTGACAGCATTGACCCGGATTTGCAGACAGGCCTCGGAGTGCTCTTCAACCTCAGCGGAGAGTTCAACAAAGCTGTAGAAGCCTTCAACACGGCCTTGTCAGTGCGGCCTGAGGTAAGACACCCCTCCCATAAACATGTTAATACACATAAAGAGACATGCAGATTAGACATGGTGGAGCTCTCATAATGTCCTCTCACTAATAAAAACAAAACATAAACAATTAAAAAATAAAGTGACAACACAAACTTTATGTCAGCATTTTAGGCCTGAGCTACAGCTGATCGGAACCATATCTACGAGGATAAAACTGTCAATAAGTAGTCTGTAATGTTGGAAAGAAAAGAAACAAAAAAACAGCAGCTTAATACATATCTCTTAGCATCTGTTTAACAAACTCCAAATATCACTTTATAATTTCCCTTAAGTCTTTAAAGCCAAAAGCACAAAGGTAGTGTTTGTGCATGTTTGAGCTGTTTGGACTCATGTTACAGTACTTCTCCATAATGTCCAATTCTCAAGAATCAACCCTCCGAACAAAATCCATTTTTGCGTACATCATGGCCCCTCTCCCACAGAAGCTCCTTTTTATGGTGCTTTACTAGTTTTTTGTTTGTTTGGTGTTTTTTCACCCCCTAAGAAATATGTGTCATCACTCCCAGAGAGAGAACAGACACCAATTAACCTCAGAACCATGTTTTTTGCCTGGGGGAGGAAGTCGGGGCACCCAGAGAGAGCATATGCATGCATGGGGAGACTGTGCAAACTCTACACAGAAAAGTCTCAGCCGAGGTTTGAACCAACAACCTTCACACTGTGACAATGCTAACAACCACACGTCTGTGCAGCCCAACCAATTATTCTGTTATATTGAGATGATGAAGCTCAAATTCACAAGTTAATTTATCTCATTATCCCAAGAAGTTGCTTGTTTGTTTTCTGGAGATAACCACCTGTTGAAACTTGCTATTATGAGATAACTTTTGATTTCCCAGGATCACCAAATGATCAATGTGAGTTAAAAAATGGGTGATTGTGTCTTAACACCTAATTTCAATGTTCATCATCACAGTTGGTCAGAATCTTGAACTAACAAAGACAGCACTCTTTGCTTTATCATATTTTTGAACAAAATTATGAATTATTATGTGATAACAACTTAAGAAATTCTGCCAAGAAAACAAACCTTGTTATTTAGATATCAATATAAATTATTCTAAAAAGAATTTCCAAACAAGGCTGCTCTCAGCTTCCATAAAGCAAAAGTTGTTAAAATAAAACTTGGTCTCTTATTGTTTAGACCAGACCTATTCAACTCTGGTCCTGGAAAGCCACTGTCCTGCAGGTTTTTCGATGTTGGACAGCTTTTTGTGTGTGTTTTTCTGTTGTAGCTCTTCACAATGGCCTATTTATTCTAGTCAAGTGTGTTGAGATAGAGAAACATCTAAAACCTGTAGGACAGTGGTCCTTGAACACTGGGGTTAAAAAGCCCTGGTTATTAGCTGGCTATGGTTGGAAAAGAACAGTTTGACCTAAAATACTTTTTTTTTTTTTTTTTTCTGCAGCGTTAGCGCACCTTTTTAATTTTTTTTAATTAAATTGCATCTACCTGCTTTCACAACCACTATGGTCACATATTTGTCTAATATAATCGCTTCTTTTGTTTGCATTTTTCTTCTGTCAGACATTATTACCAGTCACATTAGGACATGTTTAACAACAGTCATTAATTTCAACCATAGTTTGACTAAACCACCAAACATGATGTCTTTATTTTGATTTTGCTGTTTGCATGTAAAATGATTTCATTTGCAACTCAGAGTTGTGGTTCAGTGAATGTGCAGCCGCCTACATAACATGTCTAACAGAGGAAAATGAGTTAGCAAGATGGGAGAGAAGTTACCCACATCTGCAGAGGGTCAGAAAGGATTAGCTGTATATAATGTTATCTCCTCTGCTGTCATAAATCAGCCAATAATTAATATACACATATATTTTCCACATTATTCTCCCACTAATAGAGTTAAAGCTCAGAGCCAGAGATGGCTCAGAGCTATGTTGGTCTGTTATGCTGACTGTAAGCCAGCCAGTGAGTTCGTAAGTCAGGGAGATGCACTGGTTTCCTTGGTGAGAGGTAACTGGCAGCAGGTTGATTCCAGCTGTAATATGCCTGATGTAAATTTTGTCATAAAACTATTTATAGCTAATCAGAGGGGTTTTCTTTAATCAAATTCTTATAACACTCATATATGTATCATCTGTTACAGATGATACATATATGAGTGTTACTGTCAGTGCCCCCCTTACAGAAATGCCCAGCGATGCTTGTTGTTTACATATAAACTGGTAGATATTGATAGGTTGCTACATATTGTAAACCTGAATTTTCACTGTATGTTATTGGATTTTTGTTTAATTCATTTTCTTCCTAATGTTGACCGCTAAGACTGCCTTTATCTCCACAATTATGTAGTTGTCCTCTGTATTATTTTATCTGCAGAAAAGTTCGTATTTCACATGGATTTTGTTACCTGACAGAAAATCTACAACTCAGGTTTCAGAAGAAATTATGGCAAATCTTCAGAGCAATAGTGTTCATAAAATGACAGAGTAACCAAGATGAGTCATGAAAAAGAAAAAGAAAAAAATCCTGCACAATAAGCACCATGATCTGCCACACACCACATGTTTTCTCTCCAACACAAACAGCAGACATGAAGCCCTGAAGCGTGTACACACATAATGGTGAGATAGAGCCACAAACATCACAAGGGAGTTCATGCAAACAGATGCAGTGAGGCACGCCAAATTCTCACAGCAACATGTAAAGCAGCCAAAATCTGAACTGCTGAACTCTTGACTGTCACACGTATGTTCCCAATCAGGATCCTGAACAAGGGTTTGAGGGCAAGTTACCGTATTTGTTTAAAATCACAGGCTTTCCATTGGAAAGCTTTTTTTTTTAAATGCACTGACATATTAAAACTCTGCCCACACAAGTTCCTAATGTAAGAACAGGAGCAGCTTAGAGCTGCAGTTTACAAGCAAGGAGATGTCTCTGAATGCCAGCAGGTGATGTTAAACAGATGCATGAGAAATCTTTACAAGATCAGTTTCTGATGTGTGCAAACAGTCTATTTTTGTGCAAGAACATGACACATCTCTGTGCAGGGACTATTTGAGTGCAAGAATAGCTTCTTGAAAGAGCATTACAATGTCATGAAAAATATTCAAAAATATTGATCCTTCCCTCAAACTTGAATACAGAAGGTAATACACTTCTAAGAGGGTTACTTAAGACATACACTTAACATAAAAGTTTCTGAAGACAACTCAAAGCATTCTCCTATATGAAAATGCAAAGACACTGCATGCAAAACACCCACAAACACAAACTTCTGATCCATTTTCTTGATGCAAATCAGTCTTCATGCTCCCAGCGCTGTCCCAAGCCAGCATGAATATTACTCAATGTTAAATCCAGTCTCCCACATTTGACTTGGTAATATCTGCTCCCCTGCTGCAAAAACAGCTCCGAACACAAAAGGGAGATAATTATACCCTGCTGCCGGGCTTAACCAGAGCTGAAGGACCTCTATACTGTAACAGACCACTGACCTCTGTATGTTCCTCTTTAGCTGCAGGTGGGAAACAATGGCAAGGACATCCAGTGTGATGTAACTCTGCTCTCCTTAAATTACCCTTCTTGGGATACTTTCTGTCAGAAAGCTGTGTATTGCTCCGAAACACAACCTTGTTATTTTAGCTTCAGGAAATCAGAAGATTATAGCTTATCCAACATTGATTTGTCATGCTGTCACTGCTGATTCATGGCTGAACCATAAATCACCACCTCTGTTTTTCTTGGCCAAACGGGAGATACTGCTTGGTCAGGTCAAAGGTGTAAAGCATTTAATTGATAATTAGATTTATAATAATTGAGAGCTGCTACTGATGAGTGTTCACTTAGTTTTACATTACAATGGACTTTACAGAAAGGCTGCCAGCATCCAGCAACACACATTTCACTAAACTTTGTTTTTAAAAAAAAGTCTTAATCGTTGCAGTTCAGCATCTTTGAAAAACCCAATGCTCATCCTCCATCTAGGACTACTTGTTATGGAACCGCCTGGGAGCCACGCTGGCAAACGGAGATCGAAGTGAGGAGGCGGTGGAGGCTTACACGAGAGCCCTTGAGCTGCATCCAGGGTTTATCAGGTCGCGCTACAACCTGGGCATCAGCTGTATCAACCTGGGGGCGCACAGGTGAGCAACCTGGGGTTGTATGAGTGCAGGAGAACTACTCTACCATGGCTTGATACAAGCTGATGTATTATTTAATGAGTTGTTTTACCCTAATTCAAATATTCAAGCATCACTAATATCGATACAGAACTATTTTTGTTTTACTTTTTTGAGTGTCAGTTCTGTTGTTTGGTTTATTAGACACATGCTTATAAAAAATAATTTTGTTTGTTAAACGCTCTGTGATGTAAACAGAATCTACAATACTTGTCTCAAAACTGTTATGGCTTGCAAGCTAAGAGTTCCCAAATTAATCAGCTGGAAACATGCAAGTTAGAGCAAGTTAGGACTGTAAGATGAGTATGTGTATTTATAGCTTACTCAAGAAATTATTCATAGCTGCCCATTAAAATACTATATATTATCATTTTTATTGGGATTTCTTCTCTATGACTTTCATCAACATGACATTTTCTGTTTGTCGCTGCTTCCCTAGAGAGGCGGCCAGTAACTTCCTGACTGCCCTAAGTCTTCAGAGGAAAAGCCGTAGTCGCCAGCAGTCCCACCAGGTGATGTCTGGAAACATCTGGGCAGCTCTGAGGATAGCTTTATCCATGATGGACCAACCAGAGCTCTTCCAAGCTGCAAACATTGGTGACCTGGATCTTCTCATCCGGGCCTTTAACTTAGACATTTGAGGAGCGGGAGCCATCTACTCTGTCGCTTATTCTTTCTTTTCTAACCCACAGCCAAAAGCCCAAAGTGCACATGTCAGCATTGACGTATGTTCAAGACAATAGTGTGTTCTTATGAACATAAAAAAAAGTAACTGCAGTCGTGAAAGCGGTCATATTTTCTGCCCTGCAGCACCTTGGAGCAGTTTTGAGGGCCACTTCTTCTCAGAGTGACTGCTTTGTGATGGAATTTGCACTGCAATTTGTGATTTCCCCAAAGAGCACAAGGACGGGCAAAGATTGTACGAGCAATGCCTTAGAGAACACATCAATTAAAAACTGACTCATTCAGTGGAACAGAGCTTAGCCAGGAAAGACGGCCAGTTTTAGGACTCCCACATAGAAACCTTCACAAGCTGTCTGCAGCAAAAAGATGAGGTTTGAAACGAGAAAAACTATTGACTCAGACTTACCTCTTCCTCCTGAAGCATGGATTTCACACAACCTGGAGCTCCACGTTCTGTTCCTGGCTTCTTCTTATCCTCTGTAAATGGAGAGTTATGATACTGCATGAATAAGCATTTTCAGACATGGATACTTGTTTCAAATTTACCAGTTTGTAGAAGTTTTCCCTTTGCACTTCAGACTTATAGATGACTTCCTTGATCCAAGTGGAATGTGTAAGCCAGGTTGTAAAGCCTTACTCAGATGCATGCGACCAACCATATTTATTTATACTGTTTTTATGGCAATACTAAAACATTAAGCCATTTCCTGACTGGTTTTTGTTTCATTACACAACCACTGTCTTTTGAACTTGAAAGTTTTCTGAGCCAATCTTTTTTTTTTTTTTTTTTTTTTTTTGTATCTATTTATCTATTTATTTTGCTCTCAGCTTCTCTTTGTTCTCTTTATGCTGACTGGCTGATCTTGTAAAACCAACATTAGTGTTTTTTAACTTTGTCACATGTCAAAGTTGTTGCAGGTCCCAGAATATCTCTGTCGTTCTCTTCTTCAAATTTATGGGATTACTTCAGGGCCTCCTGACTACACATCATAGCTTAGTTTTTATTTCTGCTGAGTGTTTTTTATTTTAATGCAGCATGATTACATTACATTAAAAGATGTGTAGTTTTAAGCCAAGACCCGAGACAGCAGCTTGGTGGGTTTCCTAATGCAGGCATTTGTATCTGCTGCGCCTCCGCATTTAATTAAATCAGTTTGCCTCAGCCATAATGCATGATTTAAATATTTACGTAAGGTCTGGCTGAATAATGCACTTATATGAAAAAATGGTTGTTTGTTTTTATCAATATGCATCTGCAGAAAATATTCTTGTATGAAATCTAGTGATTCTCCTGCTGCACATACATTTTCCACACCACCTTCAAAGCTCTTTCGTAAACATGTTTTTAGCTGACTGTCTCTTGTGCATCACAGTTGCTAGTTTAAAAGTCACTCTGTGAACTGAACATCATGTTCCTTGACATGCAGCCGAGTAAATGATAGATAATCTTCTGTACTGTAGAGCTCAGCACACTTTGGTCTTTATCAGGTGTGTCCACATCCTGGATGTGCTGTAGAAAGTGTGTATTATTGTAGGCTTCTATGCAAAAGGTCATGTTTCATGTTGCCATTCTGAAATGTCGGTTTGTCCCTGTCTGCCTCAGTGGGCCAAAGGAAGGTGTTGATTGTGTGTTTTCGAAAGAATGCTATCACAGGGGACCAGAGGCCAATATGAGAGCCATTCATCTTCCAAACTGTGTGGTTGGGATGTCACGGTCTCTGTAAGAAGAAGTGTTTCATCAGGAAACTGGGGGACAACAAACACTGTCCACCAAAAGTGCAGCCTTTTTCTTTTATGAATCTGTTGCACAGCAATGTGTATTTATGACTCCAGATGCAACTACCAAATTCATTGTCATACATATTTGCTTACACTGCATTTGTTTTGGTTTGCATTCACTCTGCCCTCTGAAAAGAAAGCAGCTTAAAAACCACAGCTGCTGTCAGACTTTTTAGCACCAGCACAAAGACCAATAAGAAAATGTTCAAGCTTGAACTCTGAGCAGCTATTGCAGACAATATATTTTTTAAAAATGTCACAGGTTGTTGTGGCCAACCAAGAAATTTAATTAATCACGGAGTTGCTGAAATGGGTTAATTGTATGTATGCTACTAACAATCAGGGGCTGACATTGGATTGGTGAGGGTAACACGACCAGTGGAGATGCAGCTTTAGTCATTTTGATGGATGGTATCCAATGCTTCATACTTTCTGGTTTAATAATTGATGTCAGAAAAGAAATACTAGGTAAGTTATTCTAAGTAATGCTTGTGGAATGGTTGAAAGTAATAACTAGGGGGCTTTACTACTATAATTGGCATCACCACATTCATACACTGCCTGTCTACTGGTTAGGTTGACAGTGTTAAGCAACTATCATGCAAACTTGCCAGATTTGACCAGTCAAAGCGGAATGGGTGTTTTGGGCGGTACATCTTAAAGGAAGAGAGGCTAAAACAGACATTTCAGCATGAATGAAATGAAATTTTTTTTTTAAATACCTTATTTATCCCAGGAGGGAAATTCAAAGTATATCAGTTAAGATGCATCAGTACGGTCTAAGAATGAAAAAAACCCACAAAGCATGCCAAACTTTTAGCTTGAGGCTTTAGCTGAATAAAGGTAGCAGACAGTAAGGACCTGTCCACACATCTACAGGTATTTTGACAAACCTATTTTTCTATGGGTTTAAACCTTTCATCAATAAGCAAATGTAGTTTTGAAGCAGTGAGAACAGATTTTTGGGATTTGTCTGAAGTGATCGATGCTGAGAGGGTTCACCACCTTTTGGTTTGGCTCCTGGCAGCTTTTTAATCATTTTGGAGTGTTTTCTTCTGAACTGACCTTTTTTTTTTTTTTTTTTTTTGTAAAAACTTTTGTGTCCAAGCCATTTTGGAGGGAAATGTAGATGGAAAAATCTCTGTTTTGTAAAATACCCATGAATGAGTTTAAGCATTGTATGAGCTCTTCTACTTTCAGCTCCACAATATGCGGAAGTTGTTTCTTATGAACTATGAAATTCTCCCCAAAAACTGCTAAGTTGTCTTTACCTACCTTCAGTTCTTCCTGATCGTTGTGCTGGTGGTCCTGAAAATAACTCCAATAACTGATCAAACAGGTTTTATTTCATTATTTAGCTAATAGAGCCTTCAGTCTGGCTATAGGGTTTTGATTTGCTTTTTGCTTTTTTTTTAAGCTGCACAATTTCTGACTAGATTCTTTTTATTTCTTTTGACAAGAACAGTCAGATGCAATGTATTTGCTCTGCTTCCGACTAAAGGCACAAATCATCATCATCCTGGTCTTTATCCTCATCAAAGCGTCGTCCTTTCTGTTAACACAACTCTAGAAAACATGATGTCTGGTTACTTTGTGATTTCCAAATCAAATCTAGTTTTCTTATCTGGTTCTAGGCCTTTGGTGTTTTGCATTTCAAGATCCAGTTGATGCGTTGAAAATAAGAACAAATATTTATTTTTCTAAAGGGAAGTTTGAATTGCCAGCTTGAAGTCTGAACTTTTACTGTATGCATCACTGTTTTAGTGCATTTAGGATGCCTGGGAATATTTTCTTTACGTAGAACAAACTGTAACCTTCTCAGGTAAATGACTTGGCTTAGCGCATGCTCCTGAGGAACAGCTTGAAGCTGATTGCATGTGAGATTCTCTTGTTTATTTCCTTTTTAAAAAGTATTTTCATTGTTATGCATGTTAGTGCTTCTTTTCTGCTCCCACTAACATATATAAATTTAGCATATAATGAAGTTTCCTTGCAATATTTCTACAATCCACTGCGACTTTGACCTAAAGTAATGTATATATTCAGTATTTATTCAACAGATAATATTATTTCTTGCAAGGAACAGGCGACGTGCAAGGCTCAAGTAAAGAAGTGAATGAAAATATAAAGAATAACACATTTAACATCTTCTAAACATATTTGAGCTTAAATCCTGATACACCGTAGAACAGTTATATTCTGTAGAAATTTTGTAATTGCAACTTCTACAAATTGTGAACACACTGGTAACCACTGCAAGAACCCCAAACTATGAAGCCTTCCTGCTAAAATTAGATAATCTACCCATTTTCATTGCCCATTCAATGCTATTTGGTTTTGATATCTGCAAACGCTGCTGCGTCTGTTGTGTTAAAATAAAGTTTAAAGAATAATTATTTAGTTTAAAAATAATACTCTGTACCATCTTGTCACAGTTTTGCTCACAACTTAGAATACAATTGAGAATATGTTTATATATATATATATATATATATATATATATATATATATATATATATATATATACAGCTAAAACTGAAAGCACATGCAGATATGGGGTATATTTAGTTGGTTTTGATTTCTACAGATGCCAGCTTTCTGTATCTGATGTTTCCAAAAAACATTTGTGTGTAATGGGTGTGGTAATCTTCCGCATGCTCATTTCTCTGATGTCAAAATATTTTTAGCTGCATCATAGATTGGGGTTCATGAAGGTTATTGATTTATAATGTATGATTTTTTTTTCTCTCACTCCATTAATTCTGGTTTATCAGTCAATGTATGATATCACATATGTAAACAAATGCTATTTTGATGGATGATAGTAGAAAATTATATACTTTATATACAGCCATTTATTTATTAATACACCTACTGTACTGCATATTACTCTTCCTGTATAACCACAAGGAAAGAATTAGCACCTGTGAAATGTACATTACGAAAGTAACCTTTTAAAATAAATTCTTGTTATATATTCTTTGCTCTTGTGTCTGTATTTGTCAAAAAAAAAAAAAGAAAAACAGTGAATAGGTCAAATCTCAACAAAGGTGTAGTTTATTAAATTATTCAAACATTGTAAAGTAAACAGTTGCACTGCCCTGACTCTATTCATGTACACTGAAGCCATAATTGGATAAATGCCTACATTACAAAAGTTAACTTAAAATACTCCCTCAAAGACAACTAATGAAAGTAAAGAAATGGCACAAACGTGTTTGCAAAAAGGCAGCAGAGTAAAAACAAGTGAAGTACATTTTTTGATATTTAGTTAGATGAAAAAAGAGAATTAAACTCACTAAAGTACAGTTGTACAATCCAAATGACTAAATGTCAATGTCTAGTGCACATGCTGACAATGAAACAGCTTTATTTCGTGACAAATTGAAACATGATGTTTGAAGAAGAATGGAAGAGACCAACTTAAAGGGAAAGCCGAAATGACAAGACAAAAAATACAAAAGACATTACTAGAACCAGGAGGAAGACAGGAACTAAAAAGGTGCTGAGATATAAAAGACATTGCACAGAATATCTGGACACATTTATGACTAACCATCGTTAGGCAAGACCAAGATCTAATCATTCATCTGCTGATCACGAGGAGCAGAAACAACACTTGCATAGAGACGTTCAGTACAGTATTCCCCACTGCATAGACGAACTGCAGCAGTTTATTAAGAAGTTGAGATTTGATACAAGTGAAGATTTGCTCAGGGAGGTTCAGGCACAGAGTTGTTAAAGGGGAGCACTGCAGAAAGGAGGACTTATTCTGTGGATATTTATCTTAATGTTATCGCCTCTGTAGAGATATTAATCAATGGGAGACTCGGGACTATAAGTTCTGGCTCCTATTCGTATACAATTATATACCAATTACCAAGTTCCAAAGTTATATGTCCACGTCTTTTCTTTTTTTTTTTTTTTTTTTTTTTTTTAAACAGACACATATTCAGTTCAAGATCATCCAAACAAACAAATGTACCAACATTAAATCCATCCTAAACGTTGTGGATCTACAGTCATGGTACGGAGGCGGAGGATAATTCCAGCATAGGGTTTAGACGACTACACAGAAAAAGGCCATTTGTGTTGTTCACTGTGTTTTTTTTGTTTTGTTTTGCTTATTAAAGCTGGAGAGAGATTCAGCTTACAGTGAGCACCATAAAGTTATACATTCAGCACCGCATAGGATCCATTAGCACATTCACTGTAGAGGAGATACAGATTTCTTTGCAGCTTTTATCATATTTTCAGCTCAAGAATGTACTTGGATGTAATGCATATTGCTCTAGATATTGTAAATGTTGAGATGTATAAATGAACCAACTGACCTGAAAAGTGGCAACAAGTCAAAGAAAACATTTATTTTACCTTTTGGGTCACAGTCTGAATCTGTCAAGAGTGATAAAGGAAGCAAACTGGAGCAGGTGCAGCTGGGTTAAAGTATGCCTAGAATGCAAATATTTTGCAATTTGGGCAAAAATAATGAAATAAAAAATTGCAGCATTGAGAACTTATATATATAACTTACATGTACATTACTGATTTAAAAACCATCTTTTAAGAAACCCACATTAACCAAATGCAATACTGTAACAGGATTAACTGCTTTAAATGTACTGACATTTAATGAAAGGTATCACATTCGCTTGCTTGTAGTGTGTAATCTACATGTTAGTCCACTTTTACAGCACCAGGTGCAGAATATGAACTTGTTCTAGTCAAAAAGTGCTTTGGGGAAAAATAATGACTTCACAACACAGCCGGTGTATCAGATCTGTATCGGGGAGCAGAAACTTTCTCCTTGAAAGCGACAGATCGTTCTCCATGTAAAACTTGGGCTGTATTGAGACATTTACCAAGTAACACCCAACACCCTGGTTCTTTCCTTCCACCGGAAACTTAATCACAATCTGTTGTTGGTTTTTCTGGTTACAAAACAGAAACATTTTCATTCTTTTTGTTATTCAGTCACCCCACAATGAAAATAAATCATTGTAATTCAAATAAAAAGGAAAAAAAGCTACCAGCAGCATAGGAAATCTTCTCTGTTGTTGCAGTTCAGGGCTGGCAGTGAAGCACTGCCATCTCAGTTTACATTTATAAAATGTAGCACTTTGAAAGTAGCTGAAGGCAGAGAGGAGGAACAACCAGATTTGATATGTGATGTTACTTACAGAGCAGTCTAAAAGTAGAAATTGCACGAATCCCTCCTTACTTACACCAACAAGTTTGCCTCTTTTTTTTCCCCCAACATAAACACTGAATTGTACATTTAAAGCATAAACACAACAAATGCACAGAAAGCACATTGCTCTCCCTTTTTGACCAGTAATCCTAGTTGCTCCTGAATGGCACCAGGCAGCTGGTCTGAGAGGTTTCTTCCATCACTTATTACAGATGTCAGTCAGTCTTCTGGGTGAAAGACTGTGGATCGTTAAAGATTGCAGAGGGTGGGGGCAGAAACTTTAACTGCTAGACAGTCGATGGTAAAAGTAGATGTAGCCCAAGTCCTTTGGAGGTCTTTCTGACAAACACACTTTGTGGTCGTTGTAGATCACCCACCTGCATCAAGGGAAACATTTCAGAAAGGCACACGTCATCAATTTTCCTGAAGAAAGCTGTTAAAATGTCACTTTTTTAAAAATCTGATTAAGAGGAGAAAGAAATTGGGCTTTTTTTCCAACAATTTAAATAAAAAACTGTTCATTTTCAGTTTTCTAATGTCAGACATCAGTGCATTTTCATAAACCTCATAATAGCAACTTTGCAAAGTCAATTTAAAGAGAAAACACCACTATTGTAAACTAATCTCTTGGATTTATGTTCCACAACTAAAAATCGATTTCTGTGATTTAGTAGCAAAGTCTGAAACCCACCTTCCCTCCTTTTTGATGTGACAAACATAATGTCCCGACATTGTGGATGCTCCCATGTGGCTGATGAAGGCAAAGAGCTCATAACCTGAACAAGAGAAAAGCCACAACCAGAATTATCACGTAACACATTTTAAGCAAACAAAGGCATTTCACCTCTCTTTTATTTTCATGTATTTCATTTGAACAAACGATCATCAATTTTCACCTTACATTTCTATACGGATAAGACATTAATGTACAAACTATATTTGAACTATATTTCCAATAATCTTCTTTTGAATGTTAAACTTTAAAGCTTAAATAAATAAATAAATAAAATTATAATAATCTAATCAAAGTTTTTTAATTTAAAAATAATTTACATTTTCTTTAGAGGAAATTATTTGAAGAGCGTTTTGAAACTGAGGAGCCAAAATGGTGCCGAGTCATGTTTTTGATGCTGCTGCACTCAAAGCTGGTCTGGCAGAGAAGCATCAAAGCACCTTCTGCATCAATGCCAGGTGGCAGAGGGAAGGTTAGCATCCTGCTAAAACTGAACACCTGAAGGAAAATGTATTCTGTGGCAGCAGAGGAGAAATCAATTTCATAATGGTTCCAAATGTATATTTCATGATTTACAAATGTATAAAATAATTTGTGAGTAACTCTGGATGCGTACAAATGTTTGAATCCACACACAGTTATCAGGCATTTTGAACAACTGAAATAAATCTATGCATGTACACATTACAAACTGCACAAATATTAATATTCTAAAAATAGATTTTCATCCTCAACCTCACAGATGTGGTCCTTTTCATGTTTAAACACCTTCCTCTGAACACAGATTGTTCAGCTTGTCACACTCATGGTCTGTTACACATGGATCAGATTACATCTGCACACGGATCAGTTCATGTGGAGTTTTAAAAGTCCTTTCACACCTACAGAGTTCTCACAGTTCCACAAATACACGCAGCGTTTAAGTCCTGTTGGAAAGGTGGGTCATCTGGAAATAACCAGACCCAAGAGTTCTTTTCCTCTGTAGTTGTTTCAGTGGGGACATCCATTAAATGTAGACAGAATGATTCATTGTCCCTTTCTTAGTAGACAGACAGACAGATGTGTGTGGACTCAAACTCATATTTGCAAGTACTCAAAGTACTCACAAATGTCTACAAATCATGTAATACACCATTACGTAACCATTATGAGACTAATTGTACCTCATACTAAAATGCTGTGGACACAGATCCAGGATTATTTTCTGGTAAAAGTAGTTTGCTGTGTCAAATATTAACCACAAATTTTCAGGATTTTTCTATTTTCTTTGGTATCATATAAAGCTGGTAAGTGAAAACACTCACGTCCTGGTCCGTCTTTGACTCGTGGACCTGGCGTGTCTCTGTCTGGAGACAGTGTTGAGTCGCTGTGCGAGTTTGCGTTGGAAAAGGCGTTGTAGTTTGGCTCCGTGTCAGCCATGTCTGAAAGGGCATCGCTCTCCTCCTCCTCTGGGTGGGAGAAGATCCAGTCAAGTGCTCGCTCAAGATTATTGTTCTGGAAAAAGAAAAAGAGCAAAAAAAAAAAAAAAAAAAAAAAAGTGTGAACTTACCGAACTGATCTGCAGCATAACACCTTTAAAATCCCATAAATTTCATATTTCCCTATTTCACATATAGCTGGGATCTTTGGGACTAAATTCTATTTGATTAAGTTTTTTCTCTGTCTTTGCCACTTTGTTGTGTCTTGAGAAAACCTGGAGGATTTTTTTTTATTGAAAAAAAAAATCCTCCATATGATTTTTTATTAAAAAAAAAAAATCATATGTAAAACATATTAAATGAGAAGTCCTTTATTATGAAGGTGGGAGGCATCCAGCTGGGCTAAATTACCCTTAAAGATGTTTCTCATCCAAAACAGAGGTGTGATTCCTGGGGGATTGTGAGTCGGAGACAGTTTGGATGATTCTGTCTGAGTTTCCTGTCTGTCAGGTCACCGTGGTTGAGAAGATGTACGCCGCACTAAATATGGGCTGACAATAGACCAGCAGTGAGACCCCTCTCTGTTCCACACCTCCATCCCCCAGGAGAAATATCTGTTTGCTTTTTTTTTCCCACTTCAACAGCATGGTGGCTGGCAGGGAGCTCAGTGGTTTTACTGATGATAAACAAGAAAGCATGATGTCTATTTTTGTGTCCTAACAGTCTGCAGGGCTATTTCTGCTGAGGGGGCAGTTTGAAATATGAAACATGAAATGTGAGAATGAGGGGCCAAACAGAGGAGCGCGTTAATGTGCAGCAGCTGCTCTCAATTTGCTTCAAATTTAAATAAATACTTGAAATTAGTATAGTAGTTTTATTTGTGCAGCATCTGTGAGCTGCAATATTAAAATGGCTCCATGCATCACTGAGGTGAGTGCTAGGGTGTGTTGGGGTGTTGCTCGGACTATCTGTAAACACCATGTAGAGCAGACATCTTTAATCACACTGACATGTAGGAGCTATTAAACTTGCTGCTGGAAAGTGAGTAAGTAGGCCACTAAGCTTCTTTATGACTTACAGAGTTTGCTTTTCATCGTGTCACCCTCTCTTTGCCCTCTTTTCAAACCCTCTCTCACTTTATTCCTTCAATCTGCTTTGTCACGATCTCAGGATACCACTTTCAGTCTAAGTTTCTGAGAGGGGCTGTTGTGTTTTATTTCCATGCTTTTCAGTGAGACTTTCCACCCTGTGTAGGTGGATCTTTGTCCTCACATTTTCTCTTGCTCAAGTCTCCGTGAGATGTAGACTAAGGATTTATGCACCACCAATAAACAACTTCTTCACTTTATCAAGTCAGACATGATGACCATCTCTGCCCACGCTGGCTGCCCAGCTCACCATGTGTTCAGTCAGAATAAATCACTGTTATCACTTCCATAAACATTAGACAACAGGAGAAGACATTAAGTCACTGTTCTTTCCAACAGCTCTGTGGCAGTTACATAAATAATTGTAAAAGTTGAGAAGTGAAAGTAATCTGAATTATTAGCAACAGAAGCAAGTTATATCTGAATGATATCTGTGCCAGCAAACAGAAAAATGGAGTATGGAGACTGACCGTGGCTTTGAGTGCACGGATAGTGTGGGTGCGGGGGAAGCCCATGGATGTGAGGATGGAGATGCTCTCCTCGGGGGGCGAGTTGTCCAGTGGAGTGGCACCCATGGGGCTGTCAGAGGTGGAGAGACCGGGATCCATCATGGAAGGCAGGGTGAGCGGTTCTGCAAAGTCTGGGAAGAAATGGAGAATAATTATGAATCTGTTTGCGATTGCTTGGATGTCAAGTAAATCAAAAGCTTGACTTTTATTTGCTCTTTAAATGTAATTTCTTCGATGCTGAAAACAGGCAGCACACATTTTGAAGGAATATTCAATGGCATAACTTGCTTGTCAGAGATCAGCCATAAAACTACTACTTTTTTCGTAATGATTGACCAAATAAATTGTCTAGAAATGTACACTTTTTTGGCATGAGAGGTTTGGTTTTCTGGAAGGGCCAATCAATGTGCTGTATTAAGAGATCAATAAGAAGATGAACTGAAATTAGCGAGGAGAAAAAAATGAAAAGCTGGAAACAAGAAGATTCGGCAAACTGACTGTGCTTGTTCACATATGTGGTATGTAAATGAAAACAAGAAAAAATCTGCTAATTGATTTTAAAACAATCAAAATGCTGATTGTTTTTCATGGTTGTATAAAACCATTACTTTTATTTCACTGTGAAAATGGGAAAGGAGGACACATTGGTTGCGGAATCTGCATGTTACTAGGCAACCAATCTGCTTAACGTTGTTCAAGATTTCCCGATGGAATAATGATTATTTGTTTTAAATAAAATGACTACTTTTCTGTGCTGCATGCTGATATTATGAAACCTTGTCAAAAATGTGTGGAAATGAACCATGTGAGGTTGGTTAACAGTGATTTTAAAAGCGCTAGACAACAGGATGAGAAAACCATCACATCTTGCAGCTTATTTCTTTAATATACTGCGGTTTGATCACAGGAGTTTAATGCTGAAGGCGACCTTGCTTACAATTCACCACAGGCATGATCTCTGAAATATAACGCAAACATAGAGGAACGCCATGTCCTTTAGAAACACGTTTCTACTCTCAGAGTCAACTGAGAACAAATTTTTATTAACAATGACGACTCAGCAAATGTACATCATTGGGAAAATTCCAAAAAATCTACATAAAAAACTATACTAGTTGATTTGTTTACCCACCAAGTCTACCACAAACTGTTAACCACAAACAAAGAGTGAAGAGTTTAATTTTACAAAGAGATAATCTGCCAAGGTGAGACTCTTTGTTAAAACCCTTTCAAATTCAGGAGAATGTGTGGAGGAGCCAACAACATCCCAGAAGGCATCTCACATCTTAACCCAGACAAATGCAGAGGGTTCTTTGTGCTCTTTTAACAGAGTCGAATGGAAGTAAAGTGACCCTCAACCCAGGAACAAGGGCACTCGTGATGGAATTACACCATAAACAGAGCCCTTATCACCGTCCCTGCCATAAATGAAAATGCATACTACTCATCACCCTCTATCATCTCCATCCCAGCCTCCCCGTCTTGTATTATTTCAGCTTCCCATAATGCCGATGCTTCAGTATCACAGGAGGATGTCTGTCTTCCAGGTTGAAAGTAAAAGATAAAAACATAATAA
Source organism: Atherinomorus stipes (assembly GCA_023101725.1). Classification (NCBI taxonomy): domain Eukaryota; kingdom Metazoa; phylum Chordata; class Actinopteri; order Atheriniformes; family Atherinidae; genus Atherinomorus; species Atherinomorus stipes. Next base: position 1,079,530 of record JALJCO010013434.1, read on the forward strand.
TTAGATGTTTACATGTTGGTCTTCCATTTCTGACCTTAAGTATGGAAGCTTAATCAGTGTTTGGCTCTCAAACACATCATATAGTCACCTTGCACATTTTATTCAATTCACAAGCATAGTTTTGGCAGATGCCTGAACTTTGAACTCAGGGGTTTGGAGACAAAGGGCCCGATTTACGAAAGGTTTGCGCTTGTTAAAACAGGCGTTATCTTCATTACGCACGCAATAATCCGCCAGAGCTGATTTACAAAGCAGGGCAAAAGGAGGTTTGCGCCTGTCAAGGGGCAAAATAGCGCCGCTGTCCATTTTGCGCATCTGCTGCAGATGAATATTCAAACTGGGCGTTTCTGCCAGAAGGCGCAAAATATTGGGAGGAGACTATGCAAAACTTCAGTTTAACACGCGCAATGTGATCTATCAACTGTTCAAAGGAAAGCGGGGGCAAAGATTGCGTGTAATTTAGCACGTCTGAAAAGCAGGTATAACTGGCAGCTTTAGCACTGATGGCTGAAAGAATGCTGCACACAGGACTGCAGACATCGGGTCAGAATCATTTTTCATGATGTGTTAGGCGACACGTCAAGTTTTCATTATTTAATTAAATAACAATCAACATCACTGTTAAACACGAGTTATTCTAGACATGAACCAGAAATCTGCAGCTGCAGCATCATGGTAGTTAAAGCTGACATTAATTATGTCTTTTTGTTTTCTTTTACTTTTTGCCAATGGCATATTTTTAAATTAAAATCATCTCCTGCTCCTCCACACCGCAGCAACTGCTGCTGTGTTCTGAGGTTGCTGTCCTGCGTGAAGTTGGCCCCCACCCACAAAAAACTCAGTGAAAATAACCAGTAACGTTGCACAAACTAATGATACTATTTTTTTACTGAGTTTTGCATGGGGTGGGGGGCAATTACGCAGGTCCAGCGCCTGGCATTGTGCCAAAGAGCGCGCAGTCTGTGCGTAATATCAGATCATCTTCAACAGCGTGTCCTTATCCATGTCCTTAAACTGGCCTCTTCTTACGATCCACAGAGAAACCTGCTGCATTATTTTTATTTATAGTTATTATGAAGAGTTCATTTGCAAAAACAGACAAACGCCACTGTGGAAAAACGGAGTTAACTTTTGTTGCTGTTGGGTACAAACGTCCTATCTCCATTTTACATCATTAAAACTCTCTACTTCATGTGAGCTTGATTTTCTGAAAATATTCAAAAAGTAAATGAAGAGTTTATGTGCAAAAGCAGTTAACTCCGTTTTTTCTAAATGGCGTTTGTCTTTTTTTTTTTTGCAAATGAACTCTTCATATTTATCTTATATTCTGTTTTTTATTTGCCTCATTATATCTCTGAAACTAACATCTCTCTATCAGGATGAATTTCATTTTGCGTTTACCACATGCTCTTCTGAACGTTCCGTGGCGCAGGGAGAGCGCACGCTAAATCCTCATTTAAATCCTGCTGTTTGCGCCTGTTACAGATTGCGCGTGTAATCTTTGTAGATCACCCGCAAACGCTAAAATGACAGCGCACGCTATTTTTTTTGCGAGGCAAAGACATTAGACTCGCAATTTGGAGTCTTTGTAAATCAGGCCCAAAGTGTATTCTATTATAACATCAGGCCTCAGAAAACAACACAGATAAATAGCCTCTGCTATCACAGAGGCTAAATGTATAAAGGAGAAACAGGTAACACACAATTGTTCTACTTTGCAAGGACTTCCTTCTTCCCTGTCTCAAAGGGTGTTTTATGATGTCATTTTCTAAGCAAAGTCAATGCAACACAAACAGGGTGCACCTGATGAATACCGACCACTGAAACTACCATGCTATCCAACTTACTGACAAGCCAATACCAGTCATAAAACTTCAAATCAGCTGGGAAGACTATTAGACCAACCTGTGAGATAATCTGTGTATTTGTAGTTGTAGAGCGCAATGGCAGAGTGAGCTCCAAGCCATAAACTTCCCAAGGTTATGTTACAAATCCATCTGACACCATGAGTCTGGGTTAGCTGCACCAATATGTACACCATTATTTTCACTGTTCTCTCTTTGCTGCTGCCAAGAGGTCTTTTTCTGTTTGTTTCCAAATTTTCCAATTAGATGGTTTTTATCCATAAATCCCTCCCTGAGCTGCTTCCCTCTATCTGTGCACATAGATGACTGAAAACCAAAATCAATTTGGCCTTCATTGTACTATACAAATGTTGGACTCCAGAGTCAGAATGGGGGAGGTGGGGGGCAGGGGGGGGGGGGGGGCTATTAATTAAACTGAAATAATGTCCAAAGAATCCTGAAACTGTGAGAATGTGAGAAAACAGCAAACAGCAGCCTTGATCAATCTGATTGTCACTGCCAGTGTTTTTTTTTTCTATTGTTCCAGTTTGGACCTTAATCTTTAAATCAATATTTGATAAATCTGCTGACTCATTTGAAGAAAGTACGACTGATGTCTTTTTATTTTTTCGAACAAATTTTGCTGCATTCTTGGCCTTTTTCTTGGTTTAATAAAGGAGACGAAAGCAGCAATAAATGTCAAAGCTTTGCTCAAACAATGAGCTGAAACGACACTCATGGGGAAAGTTAGAGGAGGCAGAGGAAAAGTAAACTTTGTGCAGCACACTTGAACGCAGCGTTTTTACTGACGTTATCGAGCCTGAATGCAGCCTATTTTGCAGATGCATTAGGCCCATTTAAGAAGGCACCGGCAGAGGGCTGCTCTAATTTCCATCCACTGTAGAGGCTCTTTACAGCCAACCAGGGAAATAAAAGTGACACGAGTCGACGCCTCAGGGGAACAGCTCGACTGCTGAGAAGCTCCACGACACTCCTAATCAGCTCCCACAAAGTTTCTGCTGATGATCTCTCACACAGACATGCACAGATAAACACCTGCAGCCCACAAAGTCCGCCACCAGCAAAAAACAGCGCACGTCTCTCTATGAATACACATTCGATGTGAAGTGTCTCTCACTTGAAATTACCTCTGTGTTGAGGAAGGTCCACAACAAATAAACTCGCCTCTTTATGTGATTCCTTATCTCGAGTCACCTTCTTGAAGCCTGGAGATGTAGTTTAAAGAAACTGTAGCAGAACTAACGCTGTTTTCACTGCAGCTTTTCTCATTTTTCATCACTCATCAGAGCCTCTGACTCCAAAATTTGAGATTTTGAGCAAGAATAGCAACACAAGCAGAAAGTTTAGCCATTAAAAGGACATATTCAGATAGTGCTAAACCCTCCATCCACCATCTGTCAGGAACTCCAGTTGGAATAAAATGAAAACAGTGACAGACCACAATGCTCTGAACACAATCTGTCAACATATTACATGAAGATCAATGCTAATCAGTGAAGAAACTTCCTTCCATCTGTGTTCTTGTACTGTACTTGTGCTTTCATTCAAAAATGTTTAAAAAAAAAATCTATAAACTCTGAATAAATAAAACCCAGCTGCACCGGTTAATGCATATTTTATGATATGTGTTCATGTCCAACTTTTTACTGTGCGGTATTTAAACTAGCGATTACTGTTAATGATCCTACTCTAAAGTATTTATTGACTAAATGTGGATTAAACCTTCCCTGGATGTCTCAGAAGAGTAGAGCGGTGATGCTGCCTTACCAGGCTCCTCCATGTGGGCTATGATCCAGTTGAAGGCCATCTCAGGGCCCATGTTTCCTGTGTAGTACACCGCCTTCCTGCAAGCCTCCAGTGGAAAACCCATCTCTGCCAGCTGCATAGCCGCTGTCTCGTCTATCTCTGGAGCTGGGGACACGACAAACCAACATCAACAGCTAAACATGCTCTCCCCGATTCAACACTGCCAGTAACCTTCACTTTAAAAAAAGCACCCTGATTTGTGGAGACTCCCTCTTAGGGACTCATTAAACAAAGAGAGAAGAGGAGTATCAGCCCCAGGGAGGAGTCGTTATTGAGTGATGATTTATCAGGGAGAGAAATGAGTCTGGCTATAATAAGCAGAGCTACTGTATGTGGAAAAGTTAAGTTTGTTTGGAAGTAGAGAGCAGCTGCAGCACCTGCCCAGGTAGTCAGAGGTTTAGCTCTGCAACATTCATCACTATGGCCTGCAGCCTCAAATACATTTTCCAGAGTTGTAACTTACATGCATGCAAAACACTAGTCTCAACAGAATGATGCAAAAAAAGATATCAAATACTTACAGTCTGTGGAACTCATGGAGTTATCTGAAAGAAAAGGAGGAAATCATTAAAGGGGAAACGCACACTGACATTCCATTACTGATCGTATACAGTGTTTCCTTCTGGTTCTACTGGTGCAGAGCCTCGGGGACTGTAACCACGCATATCTGGTAAGTAGAGTTTACAGACGTTCCTGAAATGCCTCATATGAAAGTTGTGGTAAGCGTATTAGACACAGTTGCTTTGAAAAATGCTTTGAAAAGAGGATAATTGTAAGAACACACTCGCTAGACACAGCATGCATGTATGTGTGTGTGTGTGTGTGTGTGTGTCACTGCAAACAAACACATCAAGTAAATCAGATTGGCAGTGCTTGTGCAAGCTGATGACACTGCCTTGCATTATTTCTTATTGTTATTTTTTTTATAATTCAATTTTTCAATGTTTCTGCAAATGCCAGATTTATTTAATGCTTCAATATATTTACTTTTGAAATACAAATATTCATTTTATTCATTAATGATGAAGGCAAAGTCCAATGAAATGCTGATTTTTTTTTGTATTAATGAAACAAAGATAAAATTGCAAGGACAAATGGGTTAAATGCATAAATCAGTATCATTTGAAGCCATTGACTCCTAATCAAGTTAATCAAATTTTATATGTAAAGCACCACATGGAAAAACACAAAAAGAGGATCATTTTCTTCTACATAATTTGACAGTCTAGAAGCTGCAGGAACTGCGACTGAGGATGTGTCTTTGTAGATGGAGACGATACAAATCAGCTCCAAACTCAAGTCAAGTTTCAGTAGCTTCTCAGAATCCAAAGCCTTGTCATCAATTCAGCGAGTCACGCTGGTATAAAACTGTCACTAGTAATCTGTAACATGTCATTTATTTTACATAAACACAACATTGGAGACTGAGTGTCCTGCTGCTGTATTCATGCAGAATAAAAGCTGCTTTGCAACTGAAAAAGCAGTGTTTTCTGTTTTCCTTTTTCAAGTTAATACTCTGACTGCTGCTTGTGTTTTTTATCTTCAGACAATTTTAGTGCTCTCAGTTTTCACAATGAAAAACAACCCCTGAGTCAGTTGCGGTTGAATTAGTTTGACTGTCCTGGACACTGATTCAGCGCAGAAATCATTTCAGTTTGCATTTTGTAAACAAAAAAAATCACTTCAACAAGCTCTATCACCCCCTTTTTGTGCTTCCTCCTCCTTTTACTTCTTTTAGCAGAATTAAGAAAATGAAAATAGATAAATTGGCAAGTAGACTTAACTTTGTTTTTAGTTTTGAACTAAAACACAGAAATGAATACTGAGTCATCAATTTGGTGCATTAAGCACAGAAACAGAAAAACAAATGCATGCCTTTTTTTTTTTTTTTTTTTTTTAAGTAAATGGTCTAGGATAATTGAGTGGATAAATGATCAACAGACCGATGAGTAATAATTTGGTACATGCAGTGAAGAAGAAAAGCCATTTGTGTAGTGCAGTGTAATCAGAGAGAAGCACTGAAGCCATGTGGAGACAGAAGGGTGACCAATGATTCATCACCGTTATTGCCAGGCGGGGCCATAACAGGCCCAAGGTGCATTTGCAACCAACAAGATTCATCATATAAATGTAAAATAAACAAATCGGAGAACGTATTAAAACTCTGCAACTTATTTCCTCTGACCTCTTTTCATTTCACAGTTTTAACTGTGTTATTTACACAAGGAAAGTTGCTTTAACCTTCTGTTAATTGAAACAGAAGCTCTGAGGGATTTCGATTATTACACCACCTAAACACTGAGACGTACGGTCATGCATTGATTTAACTGCAGTCTTTTGGGACAGTTGTGTAGTTTTAGTCAGTCACAGATATGAAAAGCAGCCTACTTGAGGTAGTTCAGCTTTAATGTGCAACACAGGAATTTTAAGTAGACGCTGCACTCAGAAGCCGACTCGTTGTTTGCATGTCTGAGATAGCAGGCACAGAGCATGCTGTTCAGTCCTGAAACATGAAGACACACTCAGATAAACTATTTCAACTTTCCTTTTTAGTGCTCTGAGTTTCCTGCACTGAGATGTTGCTGCCTAAACTATTTTAATTCTCATAGGATGGAAATCTTCAGCTTGTTGATGTGTGAGGCAAAGCCAAGGCCGCTCTAAGATGCTCATGTTTTTCCAGCGTTTCTCGAACCCCCTTTTGTGCTTCACATCTGCTGAAATATTAAGAGGACACTGATCTCTTGATGTAAGCAGGAATGGGGGGGGGGGGGGGGGGTAGAATGCAATCACAGGAAAGACAAAAAAGAATTAATTAAACAAAGATGGCTGTAACTTTGGCCTTTTAGAAGTGAAGCCTCCAAACAGCTGATGCACATTTAATAGCAGAGAAAAGTCAAGTGGAGGAAAGTCTCTAAAAGAGCCCCAACCATTTCCTTTAGGTCCACAGCATGACTCATGAGATTCCCGAAGCTTCTCCTAAAGCACAGCAGATCTGCATTACAAGCAGACCTTATGAAATCATTAGAACTTATTAGACTTAGTCACACTGTGAGCACAACAACTTTCCAGTAATTGGCTGAACATGCGATTCCTAAGGGATTCCTCTCAATATGACCTGTTGAGAGAACTTGGGGGGGGGCTTTGAGCAGAATATCATATTAGAGACAATTTCACAGATGATTTGACTCAACAACAACGAAAAAAAAAAAACTCCACACCTGCTGAAAGGGATGCAGAAACCCCCATCCAAGTTTTCTCTTAAAACAGCATTAAGTTGTCACTTTGTTGGACAAAATCAGCTTCGTACCAACTCAATGGAGGATAAAAGGTTGTTTGCTGCTTAGGGAAAGCAGCGCTCTTTAACAATAATAACACAACTGTGAAATTAAGAAGGAAGGGCCAAAAATGCTGCGAGACATTAAGAGTGCCATTTTACATTTCTTTCCACCAGTCCACGCATCACCACTAACATTGCTGTGGGCCGCTGCTGATTCATGGGAGCATGTGGTCAGGAGAAGGTTAGAAAAACTGCTGACTTGAAACATCCCTGTTCAGAGAAAATCTGGGATGCCTAAGAAATTTTAATTATGACAGCGGGCAATGATTTTCAAATAGTTTAATGATGGGGCACTGGGATGGAACAGCCGGTTAGTAGCATGTGGGAATAAAGAATTCATCCCAAAGAGGCTGTTTTACGTTTGCTCATGCTGAGCAGATTTTGGTGCAACATATGTTGTAAATCATGGCAACATCTTTTCTTATTCAAACAAAGCAGTCCTGCATGTCTTACAAAAGCATGACAGTATCAATCTCAGTATCTCAGTATCAGTCTGAAGCAGAACTAAATGTTGACGCCAGTGTTTACCAGCCAGCGCACAGCAGAGATGAACCAGGGGAGAACATCAGACGAAAAGAAGCTGAAAAAAGGCCGTTGGCTATACTTTCTTCACATGTAGCCTGTGATGTGGTATGCATATGAACAAACAGGGATGTTCACGTGGTTTCAACAAGAAACCATGGTGGAAGTCAGCGTGATACCTCTGGTGTCCTCAGGTAACACGATGGGGGGCATGAGATCTGGCAGCTCCTCTTCGCCCGGCTGCAGTCCTGTGGCTCGGAGCCGACTTAGATCCAGAAAGTCTGGAACCTCAATGGCCAAGTCTGCACAATAACATATGAATGAGTGAAGCGACAAGAGCATCAACATATAAGCTTAAATACTGGTTTACAATAGATGAATGAGCTTTCTTTGCTCCTGTAAATGGCCGGTGTAAACATCTGATAGTGCTTTACAGATCTGTAAAGGTCTAAGCAAAGCTAGTTTTTCACCGTGTGTCCATGACTGCAGGTGAAACCATTTTTGAATCAGCTTTACTTGGACAGAAATTCCCCTTCTACCACACTGTGGACTGCAGTTTATTGGTGCCCTCTGGTGGTTGTTTTTAGTACTAACACTTGAAGTAACAACACTGGTGGGGACATCTTGAAACATCATCATGGTGTGACAGATTAGTTACCAAGCTTCTTCGGTACCCAGTCCACACCGAATGTGAATTTCTTTATCTGCAAGATCATATACTCTGGGAAGGAGGCGAAACGTGACGTTCTGTAAAGGAGCAGAATAATGAGAGGGGATTAAAAATTCATCATATCAGACAATAACAGAAAACACTCTTGCTTACTTGACTCCAGCAGACTTGGCTTGCAGGGCTGAGCTCCAGAAGTCAGGGACGTTTTCTGGCTCTGTAAAGGCCTGGAGACAAGCGGTGAAAGGGATCCTGGCTCTCACCGGTTCCGGAGGAGCCCGCATGTTATCCTCGGCTTCTTTCCGCTTGACCTCATACGCTAGCAGCTCCTCTGATGATGTAGAGTTATAATATTTAGAAGGGTTTGTGTAATTGTAATTCTGCAAACATTATCATTGCTTCATCAAAACAGCAGCTTATACACATGGTCAGAGTTACTTTCTTATCACCAAACATGTCAGAAACTGAGCCTTTACCTCGATTAGTGGCCATCTCGATGGGAGCTGGCAGCTGGATGCAGTAATCCACCCGCTGAGCGTAACGAACTCGGCGAGTCTGACAGCACTGGACCCGCTCCTCCACCAGGAAGCGGAAGACGTCGCTCGGGTTCTCTGAGCCTGCGCTGTTCCTCTGCAGAAACAGACAAGTACTGAGTTTGAAACCAGAACTGAGGAGGGCACGACTTACAGTATGTTTAACCAAACTGACGGTAATATCGTTTCATTCATTCATTAATGAATACTGATCATGTGTCGTAGGATAAAAAAAACTGAGGTTGTATCCTCCAATTTGAGTTAATGAATCTGCCTTGTACTGTTTTTGTCTTCAATAGTCAAAAAGCTGTTTTGTTTGGGTTTTTTTGTTTGGTTTTTTGGGGGTCTGAATTCAGCAACTCAATTAACCTTCAGTTACTAACAGTTGTATGTTTTCAGAAATGTTCCAAAAGGTGGGAACATTAATCACTGAGCTGCTCCGTGCCCTCTCACTGCTTGCTGAGGTTCAGGTCATGGAGGTTTTACTGTTTATTTGAAGACCGTGATGAAGGGCGGCATCACAGCTTAGCACACCGGTCTGCATGACCACAGCTTTTCTGCAACGCAGCCTTTCTATTCTGAGATGCTACAGAAATACGCGACTTATAATTTTACTCAGACACAGCATGTAGGAAGACTGCTGGCTGTGATTAGGTTATCATTAACTATGCATAGAGCAGTATGTTGTTTACACACTGCTGGAAGAGAAGTGGAAGAAAAAACTGTGTACAAATATAAGATGTTACAGCTGAGGCTGGAAGAATCTAGTTTTTTGTCGACAGCACAATGTGAGAGACGGAAGTATCAGGTCCCACTAAGGGCATTCATCATGGTGGAAGCAGAAAGGGAAGCATTATCTGGCCACCCTGTGTAACAGATAGCAGACGGCTAAATATACACTGTATACCAGCTTGTGAGACATTTCAGAGAAGCTCATGTGTCTAAAATAACATAAAGGCAGTCTGCTGAGTGGAATCAAATCCAAACAAACTGCAACTTCTTCTGTCACTTGTGAAAGAAAATGTTGGGATTTTACTGTGGACAAAACTTGTGTTTACTGGATTCAGATTCTAAAAGCTGCATTTTCTATTAAGTGTTTTTAGGATTTAAACTGAAATTATCTTTCTTTAAAACCAAATAGTTCATAGAGTTTAATCATTTTTCAAACAAAACACTGGCGGAAAAAGGAAAAGATAATACATTTTGTTATTTATGATTTGAAACTGAAAATATTTTGGTTTTGATCTTTTCTTTGACCAAAAAAAAGAAAAAAAATTCCTACACACAACTTATTAGGTAGCGACACTTAATCAGAACTCCTTATTATTACATTTTGATATAAAAAGACCTGGTTGAAGAAATAACAAAAAGATCTTTAATATCTGAAATAGAGACTAAATTTCTCTGTACAAGTAGGTGATGCAGATGTCATGGGATGTCACTATGGCAACCCCAAAAATGGAGACTAACTGGGAAAATTGCTCTCTAAAGTGACCAGACAGCTGAAAGTATTAGTCATTCATTAAATGCTCACACTTTCATCTTATAGTGTTTTATTCTGTTAGGTTTTTATGGTTTTGTTTTTTGTTTTTTTGTGTGTGTGTGTGTGTGTGTGTGTTCTTTTCCCCTTTTACTCATTATTATTTTTGTGCTTGTGTAGTTGCATAGATGTAGTTTGCTTTATCTTTTGTAAAGCACTTTGGTCACAAACAGGTTGTTGGAAATTACTTTATGAAGAAAATATTATCATCATTACATTTTGAATGGAATTTAAATTATAAACACAAAATAAATAATGGAAAATAATTTGCAGAGCCTGTTGATTAATAATATGAATCATACTGTTTGCATTGTTATGAGCTGAGACCAAATTCATGTCTTGAATGTTTCACAGTTAAGGCGAACACTGCTGCAGGTGCATCTCCCCTCACCTCCACCAGGTTGATTATATGCAAAAGGAACTCATGGGCATCTTGTTGTCTGTTGGAGGAAAACTCTGGGTGTCCCCTGCTGACCAAGGCCTTCAACATCCGGGAAGAGACGCCCTTCTGCTGCTGCTGGAATGAGAAAAAGTGGGTGTCACACATGCTGACTGCATGACCACTCACCTGTCTCAGGGGGATGTATGACATAACAAAACAGAGCTCCAGTTAAAGCTGCAGCCTTCAAGTCCAATAACGGAACTATAATGACATCAGTGGAATATCATTGCTTATTATCAGTCTCCGATTACACATTAGTTGCTGTTCCACAGTAACTTCTAAGATCAGAAGTAACACTTCTGTTCATTTGTGGAGCAGTGGTGATAAAATAAGAAGCAGCAGCATAGAATTTATAATCTTATGTCTGTATTTTTATTGCTGTAGAGAGGAGGCTTGATCTTATATCTTTAGAAGTATTAAATGACAGATTGAGAAATGCTGGCTGTAACTCAAACCCTGTGTAACAAATCAACACACATCCAAATTCTCAGATGTGTTCAGCTGGGTTCAGATGTAACTCTAACTTTTACAGTCATTTTTAGCTTATTTATATCAAACCATTCAGTGATTTTTTTTATACCCTGCGAATGGACACAATCATCCTGGAGAAAAAACTCCCCAAAACAGGAAAAAAGTCATTAATGAGATGAACTCAACACTGATTTGTCGACACCTATCCCTCTAAAGCATTGTTTTCCAAGCCTGGTCCGCAGAACCCCCCCCCCCCCCCCCGCCCTGCACGTTTAAGATGCTACCAAAAAGCTTCTGTAAAAGCTGACAAGGCAATCAAACAGAATTATTAAAACATGTGGATCAGTGGGTTACCAGAACCAGGATTAGAAAAAAAAAAAAAAAAAAGTGGATTTTTATGGTTCAGCTAAATTTCTCCAGTCTATAATGAAGCACCTCCTGACTGTAGGGGGGAGTTTTTCCCTGCACTGAGTCACCCATCTGTACATCAAGCACAACTAGAGTCACACTTGTTGGAATAATCATGATAGTCTGTGACTACTCGGTGATGTAAATGGGACTTTCAGCATTTTTAAATGATTAGCTGGCTAAATATAAAACTGCTGCTTGACCTGGGTCATACTGAATATTTTCAGGTCTACTGATGGGATTGTGTTATATCTAAGCTTCTGGGTTGATTTGCAAATCAGACACTCAAATATCTGCTCTCAAGCACAGAGAAAAGTGCCTAATATATTCCTTTAAGTGGAGGGTGATAAGTTGATAATAGTCTGTGACATCAGGAAAGCTGTTAGCGATTGGCTCTGGGATCAGCTGGCCTGAATCCTCTTGAACACAGAGCCTACCTAACAGCACAGCTGGAGATTAGCAATTAACATTTATCTCTCATTTGTTAAACACAAACTGCGCAGAGGAAATAAATAGGGGGAAAAAAAGAGTAAAACCAACAATGCAGGGATCTCAAGCTCCAGTCCTAAAATGCCATTGTCCTACAGGTTTTAGATTTTTCTCTGCTTAAAAACACCAGAGTCAAATTATTGGATGACAGTGCAGAACATGACATTAAGCTGCTGGATCCACTTCATTTGAATTAGGTGTGTTGGAGCAGAGAAGCATCTAAAACCTGCAGGGTTTTAGTCCTGCAGTACTTCTTGTTGGAGGCTGTTGCCATCGTGTAATTTATCCTGAAAGTAAATCACTTTTTTGTCGCAAAATGTCAAACTATTCCGCAAATTCACCATTAAAGCCAGCTCACAGCTCAACATGAATAAATCCCATAAACCAGAAAAGCATTTTGTGAATCACTGATTCATAATAAATAAATTAAATGACACCAATGAGACAAACCTAATAAATAACTAACAACCCAACTAACTGGCATCTCATACAGTCTAGGGAGGCTGAAGACATTTAAAAAGCCATTTTGATGAGAGTACGTAATTACACTTGGTAACACTGCCCCTGTGCAACCCCAACACAACATGCCAGCACAGCTCACCCCCTCCATTTACACCCAGCTGTCAGTGTGTGTCCAAATCTGACTCCCACCATCACATGTGAAGGAAGTTCAAGACCACAGCTCTGCTTTATCATTTACTGTGACTGATTAAAAAAAAAAAAACTCAAAGCTTAGAGAACCACCATTGGCTCTAATTATGATTTAACAGGTTTCCTTCTCTAATTGCTGGAAAGCTTTTAACAACAACAATAATAAAATGTAAGCATTTTATATCATGTCATTTCCAACAAAGTACAGAGAAAAGATACCAACATGAATTAAACTAAAGCTATATCTGAGACTAAATGAAGCGGGGCTATAGGAAGTTCAAATCAAAGCACACCACTTGGGATGTGCCTGGAGTTGTTGTGGTTAAAAATCATTTGAGTTGCACATTGCCAACAGCTATTTTCAGACTTAGAGCACAAAAAGAAAACCAGAAAAATGCCATAATCCTTTTGCTTTAATAAATCCTTTGAAAAAAGCAAAAGAAAAGTTTACTTAGGTTAAAAAAAAACAACAAAAACAAAACAGCTGCATTATAAAATCAACTTCCTGCTTACATTAAAGCAGATAGAAGATATCAGCCTGAGAGGCCTCAGCGAAACCTAAAACAACTCATTCTGTCATTTCTTGTTATAAACACACTTGTGTCGGCTGTTGACCCAGTCTGAGAGCTGCACATACCCCGTTTAATACCTTGTGTTCTTCTTTCATCACCTGTTCAATGAGCTCAGATTTCATGGGAGGTTTGGAGTACTGGCCTGAGAGCAGCCCATGTCCCAGTTTAGCCCTGTCAGAGGAAAACACAGGCACACACATCAAGTCCAGTCTTGTTTTACTCGTGTTGAGCTTACTGACACACCCTGAAGCCACCGGGCACACAAACTTACAGACTTCAAACATTTTAGACAGTGCACCTGGAGTTTAATCACAAAATTCTGGCTCAAGTTCAAAGGCAGGAGTACCGAGCACCGCTGTCAACCGCTATAAGGGCCCGTTTGTGAGGATTACCTAAAGGAATAAAGTGAATGTATTCCCAGTAAAAAATTCATAGACACCACTTCAAACTGAATCAGAAGATGCCTCCGAACTTTTAGCTGGTGTCGTACAGCATCTGTTTAGTCCAACAAACCTGCATATTTCTTCTTGTTATTAATTTCAGACCAATTTAAAGCTACAGTGCTACCAAAGTTATTGACTGAATAGTTCTTCATCTTCATTAAAGATGAAGAGTGAAATAAATTAATGTTTAAACAAATTTGGAGGCAAAACAGAGAACTTCTCTTGTGTTTGGTCTCAATAAACAATCATTTACCTGCTTTGCTGTATCTAATGTGAGGACTTGTATTATTGCATTTGTGCAGGAGTTTCTTACAATAACATTTCCTTCATTTTCATTCTAAAACTGCAGTTTAGATATTTTTGTCTGAAAATCTCCAACATTTTACAGCTTAGTCTGGAGGAATCTGCAATATTTTGATGCAGGTTAAAAGTTCAGGGGCAGAAATTCATTCTGCACTTAAAAATCAAGCAAGAAACCTTACTGGGAGGTTTGTCTCTGAATCTGACAGAGAAATTGATGCACACTTTAAGATACCGAGCAGACCTCACTGTAATGTTCTATAATCTGATTTACTCAACATTATGATGACTCAGATCTCAGAGCCAGACCTGCTTAAAGTCTTTGCCATGGTTATCAATAAATCTGTATAGATTTTCCCAGCCTTGCATGCTCACAGTGTAGGAGACAGTCTTATCCATGAATGCAGAAATACCTTTTATAAAGCGGCATATTTTAGCTTTAATGCTTTTATGCTCAAGGCTGCTGAAAAAATTCTGCCACCTGACCTCAGAACATTTAAAATCCACCTCATTATCTTGGTTTTTGATCAACTGTAGACTGAGGCTTGGTATTGTTAAAAACCTCACGATTCAATTGAATTTTTATTCTTTGGGCTGTGATTTGCTTTGAAAATAGGAGAAGATGATGGGGGAAATGGATCGCGGTTCCTTGTAACTCCATCTGCAGAAAAAAACTGGGGGGGGGATTAAATAATATTATATATATAGGGGGGGGGGGAGGGGTGGGGATTTCCTAGTAGAGAAAGGAGAGGGGGGGGGGGGGATATTAGTTTAGAAAAATAAGTGGGTGAATCCAAATTTTTATAAAATACTATGTTTTTTTGTAACCTAATTCATTAATTTTTTTTTTGTTATTTGATAGAGATAAAGAACAAAGAAAAGGTATGTGATTGAGAAGGAGGAGAGAAATTTAAAGGAAAAAAAAAAAAAAAAGGAATAAACGACCACCCATACAACACCAATATCAATTTCAATTTTATATTGTCAAATGCTTTGACGTCAATTCAGTAAGAAGTAGAAAAACACAAATAATTAGGGTTTCTGTTGTCAGTCCTTGAATATTCATTTTCATGCCCATATGAACATATGTGATATGTCACCTCACATTGTTGAGCAATAAATAATCTGAAAATGAAAAATAGTTGCTACTTTGTTGTTGTATGATCTAATGCGGCCTCTGTCCATACAACATAAATAACATGCACAGTGCCCCCCCCCCCCCCACCCCCCCCACACACATACACACACACACACTTCAGGAGGTGAATCAGTTCAGAAGATCAGTTGAATCAATATCAAACTGCACAGGGAAATGTTAAAATGCATCGAAAAATCAATATTTTTACCCACCCCCTACTATAGACATTATTTAATTTATTCACAATCTTGTGGCATTTCCGTTGTAAAAATCTACATCTATCTACTTTTCTTATGTTTCATTTCATTGTGCACTTGCTCTGACATTGTTTATTGGGTTTTTTGGGATCCCCATTAGCTCCAGCAATGGTGGTTGCTTCTCTTCCTGGGGTCCACATGCTTATCTACTTCATCATCGTCATCTTCTGAATCAATTTAAATGTCACTAACAAGTATGATTGCAGCAGATGCAGCCATTGTTCTAAATGTTTGCTCTCTTCAAGTGGATCCAGGAGATATTTTGGTTCTTCGCTTACACCTTGCTCCCTAAAAATGACAACATCCTGCTCATTGGGTAACTGGATGCAAGGCAATTATTTAGGATAGAAATGCATGATAATATCGGCCCGATATCGATATTGACTGATGATCGCTTTAAAATTTAATATTGATATCCTCCAATATCAGCCAGATATCGATCTAAATAAATAAACAGGCGCAGAATGCTGTATTTTGTTTGATTTTCTTTTTTAATCCGTGGGACATGGAACCAACATAAGGTCGCACCCACCGTGCAAAATTATGACGCCACCGGAAACTACTGGACTTACAGCAGGTGCAGCAAAAGTATTCTTTCTGATTTTTCACAAGGAATGAATATTAAATCATTTTCAGCTTTAATATTGGTATCATATCAGTTATTGGCCAAGTGAGTTGTAAAATATATTGGCCAAAAATCCAATATCTTGCATCCCTAATTTAAGATCATTTCACCTCAAGTGCCTTTGAGGGGAAGGGTCATGTTTAACTATGAAACTAATAAATAAGATTATCTGTCTGAGATTGCTGCGTCTTGTTGACAGTCTTCATCACATTCAGTCAGTGGCAGGAGGTATAAACATGTTTATCTGGCTGCATGCCTCAGATTATGACACAGTAACACAGCTGATATTCATCCTGGCAAAGACTCCCAGCACCTGACTGCCCTATTTCAACACACCTTTGCAAGACAAAATACAAAAGATCTTAAGAAATTTTTGGAAACAGGCTCAACTACAAATCCACCAGAAAGGTTTGATCTCATCTGAAAAGTCTCTGTCATTATATGGAAGTGAATTTGTAAAATATGAACTGTTTTTCATACCATTTGAAAAACAGAGAGCAGCAGCTGGAAAACACTTTCTCTTCCAATGATGCTGCTAACTTACATCTGTGTGGCAAAGTCCTGGGTGGGGTCAAGGGGTGAATAGTCGAATATCCTCTGAAGATTACCCACGTACCTATAGATCAAAACACACACACACTCACATCAGATGGCACAAAGACAAAGGACACATGGAAGACATGAGGTAATGAAATACACCCTCTACTGGTGGCCATGTTAGTCAGCCAGTCACCATAAGTGATCACATCCAGGGAGAAAAAGGCTGAATGAAAGGAGCAAATATATCCACACATCCATTTTCTACACCCGATTATTCCAATGAAGGGTACGGTAGCTATTAGACGTATCATAATAACACCAAAACATCATGTACACACTATGATTTGATTACATAGATGAAAACATATTCAAGATTTAGATTTTTTTTTATTTGCTGATGATGCTTATTCATTATTTGTCAGCGTTGCTAAGCTGGTGCCAAACTAAATTTCATTTCTATGACATGAATCTTAACAGTGCGAAGTACTCACATCCTCTGGAAGTCTGGGATACTGAACAGGACCTGCATCACTGTGCTGAGGTAGCAGCTATTGCCCAGGTTTTTAATGCCCGTGTAACCAGAACCATACACCGCCTTCAGCTTCATGCCCGACTCCTGGATCACCTCCCATTCACTGACCCGCGGCCGGGAGTTATTGTCTGTGTGGTGCCCATTCTCTGTCTAAAAGGGGGGACAACACAGCTTTTTGTGAGGACTTCTGTGGAGGGAGGGGACTTCTAAAGCAAAAATGTATAAATTGGCATAAGTGAATGGATTTTCTGTAAAGACTTTTTTAATTAGATGGTGATGATGAACGCTAACTTACTCTTTTCTGCATCTGTAGCATGTCGATTCCAAAGTGTGACAAGTGCTCTGATATATGAGGGTCTAACACAGCTTCTTCCTCCTCAAATGAGTAGACATCTGAAATTAAGTAGCCATTACAGGAAGATCAGTGTTTAATGCCAATGTGATAGAAAGCTCAACACTTCACTTCTGGTACAAAAAAAATAATTAAATCATTCACTGCCCTTTTAATTTATTAAATCAAAATCAAGTTTGCATTTACATTAACGCTGAGTGTCAGTGAGGTCAGATTCATGTGGTCGTCTTTCCCTACATCCTTACATTTTATCACTGAATTGAAGGAAAAGTGCATGGGAGAAGGTGTGGAAGGTATTTTTTGTACTATTTGACCACATGCATAAGATGAAGAGGTGACAGAAAATCCACAATTTTTGACTAATCCCAGCAGACTGAGACTTTAAAAGATAGTAGTTTCACATACTGTAGAAGTGACCAGTTGGGGCTGCAGCATTACACAACATAAGGAAAGACAGCGTCTAACATTACAAAGAGTAAAAAGTTCAGTAAATGAGCGTCTCTGAAGCTTTCCAAAACAATGTTGGTGCTGCATTATTATCATACACTCAGTGTAAAATATCCCAAAACCACTCTATGCTTCATGATCTCTATCAACACAATCACAATAGAAACAAAAACATGAAGACATGAGGCTCTACTTTTCTTTCAATTTTATGTTTCTTTAAGTATTTTCAGGTTTTGTTATTGCTTTTTAAAATCTTAAAAGTCTTAGTCCTGCCCATCTATCAGGTCTGCTTTTGCCCCATGAACTCAAGAATTCACAGCTCATCTGGAAAAGAGCTTAATTATACTTAAAATGAGGACAAAAACCTATAATGAGCCCCCCTTTTCTGATTGTGGAAAACATGAGCCATAAATAAGCCTTCAAAGACCCGAGAGCAGCTAAGCTAAGCATCTTCCTTTAGCGTCTTGTTTTTAAATGAACTTCAGCGTATTAATAAAGTCTGATTGTTATCTTCAGTTATATGCTTGAAAAAATAACACTGTATTGCTGCAGATGAGATGATCGTGTCACCTGCTCCGTCGGGGGTGATGGTGTCCAGTTTGACAGCCAGGGGGTAGTTGGTTTCTCTGTAGTGCTCCAGTGCATGGCCGTTACCCCCGCTCCCATCAAAGAACCACTTCCCGCAGAACACCGCCCCATCCGTCAAGTTCAGCCACAGGTTTTCTCTCATCTCGCATTTCTTGCACTTCCAGCCACTGACAACAAAGAAGCACAGATGTGTGAGGTTGTTGTGTCTTTCAACTGAAATGAAAAATACATCAGGAGATCCAAATGATGTTGTTTATCTCAGAGTTAGTATTGCCTTAAACTTCTTACATTCTTTCACTGTATGCTCATATAGTGAATTTAGAAACAGCCCACAAAGATGGTTAAATCTCCATATTCCACTTCATTATTTACAAGAACAGTTTACATAAACCCAAACTGCTGACATTTATGCACCAAATCAGAAATACAGCAGAGTTTATTTACCATCTTGAAGTGATACTGGTTCCTTATACTTGTCACATCAACATCATACTTTACTTAACAACTATTCCAAAAAAAATAAATAAAATCAAGGCCATTTTCAGCCCAAGGCCGTTTATTAGAAAGATGACCCCTTTAGATGCATCATCTAGTTTTCAAGGGAGTCCTTAACACGGGCAAACAGGTATACAGGTACTACCCAAAAAATTAGAATATCCTGAAAAAGTTCATTTATTTCTGTAATTCAACTTGAAAAGGTGCAATTTACATATTGTATAGATAAATGATATGCAAATCAATATATTTCAAGCTTTTATTTGTTTGGATGTTGCTGATTAGAAGTTGCAGCTTAAGAAAACCTCAAATTCAAAAACTCAAAAAATTAGAATACTGTGAAAAGCTTCAGTATTGTAGGCTCAGACTGTCACATTGTAATCAGGTAAGTAATCCAAAACATCTGCATAAGTGCCCTGAGCCTTTTAAAAATTCTCTGTCTTGGTTTAGAAGAATTCACAATCATGGGGAAGAATGCTGATCTGACAGTTGTGCAGAAAACCATCATGGACTCCCAGCACAAGGTGGGAAAGACACAAAAAGTGATAGCAAAAGAAGCTGGATGTTCTCAGAGTGCTGTCTCAAAGCACATTAATGGACAGTTAAGTGGAAGGAAGAAGTGTGGAAGAAAACGGTGTGCAAGCTGGAGGGCTGATTGCAGCCTGGAGAAAGTGGTCAGTGTTAAGTTTCCCAGTCTGTGATGACCTGGAGATCCATGTCAGCTGCTGATGTTGGTCCTCTGTGACTCATTAAGGCCAGCATAAATGCAGCCGTCTACCAGGACATTTTGTAGCACTTCATGCTTGCGTCAGTGGACCAGCTGTATGGGGATGCAGACTTCATCTTCCTGCAGGACTTGGCACCTGCCCACATTGCCAAAACTACAAAACTACGTGGTTCAACAGCCATGGGATCACCATGCTTGATTGGCCTGCAAACTCACCTGACCTGAACACCATCGAAAATCTGTGGGGTATTGTCAAGAGAAAGCTGAACGGGAAGAGACCAAACAATAAAGAAGAGCTCAAGGTCGTGATGGAAGCATGTTCGTCTTCCATAACACCTGAGATATGCCACAAGCTGGTAGCATCCATGCCACGCTAGGTTAAGGCAGTCATTCATGCAAAAGGGCCCAAACCAAGTATTAAGTACAGATACAAGATTTTATTTTAGGAGGCCTGACTTTTTTGCTTTTAAAACCCTTTTAGAATTGATTTCATGCAATTTTCTAATTTTTGAGTTTTTGAATTTGAGGTTTTCTTAAGCTACAAGTCCTAATCAGCAACATCCAAACAAATAAAAGCTTGAAATATATTGATTTGCATATTATTTATCTATACAATATGTAAATTGCACCTTTTAAGTTGAATTACAGATATAAATGAACTTTTTCAGGATATTCTACCTTTTTGGGTAGTACCTGTACCAACAAGCAAGGATGCCCCCAAGGGGTGGGCAGCGGTGGCCATGGCCCCCCTGAACAAAAAGCTGGCCACCCCTGCAAAAATTATATTTTTTTCTTCTATATCAATTCTCATTTTATTATTAACACAGCACAGCATGCATTGCTTACATTTGAATGTCAAAATCTTTATAAGCTAATAAACATAAAACAAATAAAAATGTTACTCTAGACCAGCACCCCCCCTAGATACACGTAGATCGGGCAGACTGTGTGGGGCCTCAGGTTACCAGGAGGGCCTCCATTTGACAGTTGTATGGAGAAAAAAGAAAAAGAAAAGAAAAAGGCATTACATCTTGGCACTTATATAGGCGCGTGAGTGGCGTGACCTCACTGTGTCCCCCTAGAACAAGTACTGTTTAAAAGTGAAAGCGAGGTGGATCGCGTCTCTCCTCGTGCTGCAGGCCAGGTGTTGTGCCAAAATGTGATCGTCTGCCAGAAACTGACTCAGCGGCAGGAGCGCGCAGCCTTTTAATGCCGTGTCGCTCAGTTTCCCTCTGTGTCGCCAGTCTGCCGCCGCTCCTCTCGACATCAAACCGACTAATTCGCTATTTCACTTGACATCATAGTCATACTAACAAGAAACTGTATTTGTGACACATTAGTGCTTTAACTGATTAATTACAAATGCAGGCGACGAGATGAGCTGAAACGATTTTCAGAGATGTTGCTGCTTTACTGTTTACTGTCCAATTAATACGATTTATGTATTCATTCATAAGTAAAATGGCATTTCAACAGATGTTCATTATAGGCTGCAGAATAGTGCTATCTGCTTGCCATAAACTGAAATGCCCCTATAATTGTCAATTAAAAGAAAAACAAAAAAAAATTTAAATGGCTACAGGTTATTTAGGAAAATCATATAGAGATTTCTGGTAAACTAATCACTTTCATCCCCTCCCACACCTTTCTCAGGTGGAATAAAGCATTAAAATCATATAATTTATCCAGCTAAAAATGAATTAATGGCAACTGAACAGCTCTAATACTATATCACTATAAAATGTACAGTAGTGTTTGGAAGGCCCAAATTAGTCTGTAACCTAAACAATATGTTTCTCGTAAGTTATTTGAATCTATTCAGTGGCAAGACAGAGGCCTTCACCAATTTTTTTAAAATATCCCAAAACCTATATTAATAATTAATAAAGAAGGAGTTAGAGACGGGGAGGTTGTTGCTTGGAGGGAAGGGGGGACCTCAAGTGGACCCTTCGCTTGGGGCCTCACTTTGGGTAGGGGCAGTGCTGCACTCGACCTACCATTTTCTGCCATTGCTCTTTTGCCATAGTCCCCCATAGATCTGTCACGCCTAATTAACTCACCCTTTCTCATGCAGTTTGTTACAGTCCTGTTCAGCATTAATGCCCCTCTGTGCTCTCATGGCTTCAGTGTTTGAGCGGTGCACTGATAAACTGTGCAGTCTCCCTCTCTTTAGCCCAGTTGCTGACATCTAAATTCAAATTATGCATACATTTCTCTTTTGTTGAAAAAAAAGGTTTCAAAGTGTCAGCATTTGATATGTTATCTCTGTATTATTCTCAGCAACTCATCAGGTTTGATGATTTATGGATCTTTGCATTGGCGGTTGACCTTGGTTGTAGGAATGTGGCCTGACAGCAGTCCTACCTGGGTGGAATCCGGATCCCATTATCCAGCTGTCTGAGGCTTCTGGCATGTCTGGAGACCTGGATCTCCTCCTCCCAGGACTCAGGCTCCTGCTTCTTGTAAGCTGATGGAGCATTGAGCACTGCATCACAGGCAATGGTCACCTGGACATCAGATGAGATGGCAGGTGAGTGGATGCCTGAGTGTTAATTTATTTGTTCTATAGCTATGCAGCCATTTAATTCTCATAAATGAAGATGCAACTATGTAAAAAGCAGTACATAAAACGCAAAAAGTCTCACAAAACTTTTGCAAGAAAACATCAATCTATGCTGCATCATGTGACTGATGCAGATTAAGAGGAAAAGGCAGAATAAGCAAAAACACATCTAGTGCCAGAGATGACCAAAAATAAACCATGCAGAACACCAGGTGGTCTCTAGAAGTGAACAATTATTCAGCGCATTCTCAAAAGCAAAGTTTAAAAATCAAAATTATGACCAAACCAAAGCCAAGCTCTAAACACAAACAGCGGCAGCGAAGTGTCGGTTCTCAACTCCATGCAAGAAAAAAAAAAGCAGAAAACATTTAAAAATGATAAAACACCAACATGTGCACATTGTGGTTCCCTTAACGTCATTAGTGGCAGAGAGGACAAAAATCCAATAAAAAAAAGCAGAAAGAAAAATAAATAAAAATTTCTTAAACTGCATTTAAAGGAAAAGTAAGACAACTGTACCATTTAAGTTTCAATAAAACATTCAGTTTTTTAATGTGAAAGGCTGAAAAACTATAAATAACAGTGTATTCAGGCTGAGTAAAAGCTCTTTCACAGAGGCCTGGGAACCACTGAGTGCACCTCTCCTGTAAACATGCACAGAAACACACAACACCGACTCACGAACCAGAGCCGGCAGCTCCTCAATATTTGGTAAAGGGATCTCGAAGTGGTCTGGAAAAATGACGAGCTTGGCCTCATCCTCATATTCATAGTCCTCTCCATTAAAATCACGGTTTAGCTCTAAATCTTAAAGGGAGGAAGCAGACATGGAGTCAGCTGCAGTTGAATAGATCGTAGTGACGGCTGATCAAACACTGCTGACTGACATTACAGCATTACTCAGACTTTATTCTACATCAGCTTTATTTTCTCTTCTACTCTGCCTTAGTGTGGGAGTAAAATGTAAAAGGTTATATTTATGATAACATTCTGTTTTTTCCTAATTCTATTTACTACAGTTAATCAATCCAAACTATTAGGAGTTGTAGTAATAGTGTATTACTTTACAGCCACACTTACAGATGTGACCAATTTAGAATTTTTCCCCAATTTCTGAGCAGTTTCAGGGGTTTATTAAAACTTCTGAGGCTATGAAGACTAATTTTTTATTTTTTTTTTTTTTTGGGGGGGGGGGGGGGGATTCTTCGCATACTCTACACAATACAATGTAGAAACAACAAAGAGTGTCCGGTTCAGTGAGACACTTCTTCAACACCGATGCAAGACAGAAAGGTACCAGAGAAAAAGTCACTATCTTCCCCTTCTAATCAATAATTTTTGTTTTCATTTCATTTCACAACACTGAAATTCCCCTCTGGGCTAAATAAAATATGTTTCACTATTCCATTTCATTTACCATATATGGAATGTCACATCAAAATCATTTGAATGAATAGTCTGAAATAATAATAATAATAACTAAAGTTCCCACAATCTTTAGTACAAATAATCTAAAATTGAAGATGATTTTCAGTAATATGAAACTAAAAAAATTCCCAATATCATCATAAAATGTACTTATTAAAATCCATCATTTCAATTTAATGCAGCTTTGTGTTGCATCAGTTCACAACAAAGTCATCTAACTTTGCAGGCTAAATCAATTCAAGCCGTTTTATTGTGATCCAATCAATGCTCATACAAGTCAGTTCATAAAAATAAAAGCCTAGCGAAGGAAACCTGTGGGCTGCACCAAATCCATGTATATTTAGATTTATTCTAATGGTCATCTTTTAAAGTCAATTAGTTTCAAAAGTAAAAAGGATGTGGAAGAAAATGTAGTAGGAAAACATCTAAATAAAACAGAAGGATAAAATCTCAACTTAACCTAAATCAATAAAGTAATTTACAACACAAATATTGATATTTAGTTTTGGTTTTTAAATGCTGTCAAAAAATGCAAAAAGGGTTTATCTTGTTAGATTAATAATTTAAAAAAACAACTTTTTGCAAAAAAGCAATTCATTTATTAAATACCCCAAATTGGCTCCTTTTACCAAATAATAAATAAATACTAAATAAATACAAAAACAGGATTATGGTGGGGACATTATTCCAAAGTTGGTAGAAAACAGTGTAAAGCTGTGACAGCCAGTGCAGCTGAGACACTTTACTTTCATAGCTAATCAAATATCAAAAGAATGGTTAGAATTAGAGGCAGCTAACAATTATTTCCACTATTAATTAAACTGCATGTTATTTTTATGTATATCTAATACTTATCTTACTTTTGACCTGTTTAAATAAACTATATTTTCTGATTATGTTAGTGTATATTGATTTAGCAGCTAAACATGTTAGCTCCCAGCTTTCATGAATCAGACACATCCTTATTGAGCCGTCTGCTCTGCGCCGCAGCCTAAAGTTGTGGAATGACTCATGAGAAACAGGATCGCAGGTCATCCCTGACATTGTTTTTGTGGACACTGGTTTCATGGTAACATGTGACGTGAGCGGCTAGCGGCTCGATTAGATCACAGAACCGTTCTCGGATGGCAGCTGATCCATACCAACCCCATTAAAGATCCTACAGAATCACACCAAAGAAGATCACACTCAGTCAGAGCCAGTCAGAGTGAGCACAGCAGGTAGACCAGAGAGCGAACAGAGCCCGAGAGGAAGGAATTCCTCCAGCAGAGAAGAAGAAGGGTGAGGAAGAGGCACCTGGTCTCTGCGAGCAGCGTCACGGCTGCAGACGTGTGTCAGCCTGGACTGGACACTGACAGGTGGTGGCAGCTGACAGGAGGCGGCCCCACTGTAAACCAACCACCCCACTCCCACCCCAAGGATGAGGAGGAGAGTGGGCCAGGCTTTGATTTAGAACAGTTACCAACCACATATACAAATAAATGTACTATATTTAGAGAACAGGAGGAGGAGTTCAGGCCTCATCATAGGAAATATCTTTTGGTAAAGGCCAGCTAGAGGAGCAGCTGGGGGGCAACAAGTAACACACACTGCTGTAACGGACATGACTCCCTCCAACCACTAACACGGACATTAAAATCACAAATTCAATAAAAAAATGTTTGAATTAGCTCTGTTTTGCTAAGATAGAAATACCCGTGGCTGGAAGTGTTTAATAAGTGACTGGTTTGGTCCCATCTCCAACTGGTGGATGAGTACAACCGAGTACATCTAATAAAGCAGTACTCTGCATGTTGTACTTCTTTCTGCAGATTCTCAATCATTCAGGTGCAGAATCTAAAAAGACATTAATTAGATTTGTTTTGAGATTTTGAAGATATTTTACTTTACTTTTCCATCAGAACTTTACCACTGGTTTTCACTTCTGCTGTGGTTCCCGAGATGACGTCTGACTGGTTGGAGCGCTGAATGTGGTTTCATTACCAGTTTACAGAGCATTACCATCACACACTTTCCAGCTCATGTTGTATCAAAACAGCAGCGTATTCCTCTCAGTGGCTCCTCCCATAGACGATTACATCACAGGGTCAGCACCCACTGAGTGCACCCAGCAGGTGAACTCTGGAGCTGATTTAAAGCTGGCCTATATGCCCAGTTCCCAACTGGGTTCCAGTAGCAAAAGTAGCGTACACTCTGACCTGAACTAAACAGCTGATATGTGTTGTATGACAGGCGGTTCATTAGCCGGCAGGTGATTGTTTTATGCATCATCATTTCTCTGTGGGACCGTCATGGTGTGATTGATCAGTCTGTGATAACCATAATCTCTCAGACAGACGCTGTTTTTTACATTTACGAAACAAGTGGACTACTTTAAGTTATCTAGAGGAAAGGAAATTTATATCTAGTCTGAGCACCTTGTAAGGTTTTTTTTTTTTTTTACTTAAATAGTTTTTCAAATGCATCTCATGACTACGTCAAATTTAATTTGTTGAATCTCTCAAATAATTTGATTTCAGTTTCTTGAGGCACCGCAAGAGACCTACTTCTGCATGTTCCTGTAAAAGCAGAGGATGCATTTTCACACCAACATCTGGACTTTTTACTGTGTTTCCATGAATTTGATGAGATAGAAGCATCACTGTGAGCTTTTCCACCATCACATCTGAGTTTAACCTCAGAGACAAAAGCATTTAGAAATGATGATCCCCTGTTGACACAGGAAGAGTCATTTTAATGAGCTGTTTGAAGTCATCAGCTCAGACCAAATGCACTTTATCAGTATTATTTTCAGTGTATTAAGTCTTTTAACGTTTTGGTCTAATATTGCTCTGAGCATGTTTCGATGTAAGTATCGGTTCATTTTACAGTAAAACTGTAGATAAAAAAGGTCCTTCAGAGGGTTTTTTATTCTTTTTTTTCTAAAAGTAAAGCATCTTAATTAAATATAAAAGTTGAGTCGGTGCTTCTACTTTCATTTATAAAAGTATATGCCTATCTGTAAAGCTTGGATGAGCTTTTTGAACTTCTGTTGTAGCCTACCTAAGAAAACTTTTCCATTTCTCCGTCTGGGGATGGCACCTCCTGCAGCTCCTGTGGCTTTCTGCAGGAAACACAAAGATGAAACTGAATCAAAGGGCCACCGTCTCAATAAAATCTTATCATTATAAAAGCTTCATTTATTTAGTTGTAAACTACTTAGAAGTGCTGTAAAGTGGGGACATATTAATGAAGCTGAATTGGAGAGAAAAGGTGGTGTTTTTGCTCTGCTGTGGCAGATCAGGATGCTTGTCATTTTGTTAGAAATAGATGCTGGATGTTCCAGTTGCCAGGTCAGGTTACAAGGCGAGCGGAAAACCCCTCCTTCAATGGCTCAAAATGAAAGGCTGACTAACTGATTGATTTGTAGACTTGGACAGAGATTATTTACAGTACATTTAACATCATGTGTTTGGGCCGGTCTTTGCCTGCAGGGCAGATTATTGTCTCCTTTTTCTGTTCTACATTCTGTCCAGTCCACAAAATCAAATCGTTCAACGGGTTCACACATTTCAGGAATCTTTAGAATCACAAACTTCATGGCAGCAAAACAACACAGAGCTCCAACTAGTTCGAGTCCAGTTTGATCAGGTTCACTTGACACCCGCTGGCTAGACAGAGCTGAAAGACTGAGACTGCTGACACACTGAAGACTGAGTGGAGAAAACGAGCAGAGGCTGGAGCCTGCAGAATTTGAGCAGCTGTTTCTTTCCGGATCCAGGCTTGGAAATAGCAGAGCAGATCTAACGGTCGTTAGAGCTGGTGAGAAAACACAGCAGCAGCTCCAGCCTTTGTTCTTCACCAGCAACTTTTCAAAGAGGGAATGCTGCTGTATTTATCTATACACACTGGGATGAACTGAAAAGGAAATACTAAAAATGTTAAAACCATAAAACAATGCCATCCGATGTAAAACCACCCAAAAAGATCTGTGTGTAATTTTAGATTATTCGTAATAATTTCCTGAACGGAAACTAGTGCTGTTTATGTCCATAAACAGATAAAAAGCCTGTTTTTTCATCACGTGGTCAATTTTGAAATTTTCTTTTTTTTTCTCTCCTTCAATATGTTTTCTTTTAGACTAGTCTAAAAAAAAATGTAAAAAAATAAACATTTTAGGATTTTATTTCATGACACTTTGCCTGATGCACCCAAATCCCCCCAAAATGCAGCTAAAGTCGGTGTTTTTAAACGGAGAGCAGCACCGTGGTGCTCGTCTGAACACCGTCATGTCTGGTATCGTTGGAAATGTCTTTCTTTCCTGAACGATGTCATCTCAACCAAACTTGATATTTCCAGCTGAGGAATCTGACTGGATCTGATGTCTGTAAATAGTGTTATAGAACAAAAATGTGGAGAATTTTACGATCCAAACCTTTAAAGGCTGTTTTCTCAAAAAAAAGTTTTTACTCTTGTTCTGGATAAAAATAAAAAAAAACTCCACTTCAGGTGCACTTCCCGAAACCAAACTTTGAAGTTTTGCTCCTGACCGTATTCTTAAAGTTTTTTCAGAAGGATTTTTTTATATCTCATTCGCAGCCTGATTTATAGAACATTTTATCCCAAAAACACGCCAAAAAAAGATTTTTTTCCGATTGTTGACAGTATATTCTAAATTGTGAAATGATCTATAGAGATATCCAAAATCCCCTCTGTAAAAACTTTTGACTTAAATATGTGAACAAAATTCAAAAGAAACTTTATACCTGGCTTAATCCTGTGTTTAGATTTTTTTTCCTAGAAATGCATGCAGATTAGCCCATTTTTGGCTATATAACACCTCATTTGCATATTCAAACATAAAATTTCAGAAAACTTGCAATACAAAAAATGATAGTCCTCCTGTGAGGAATAAACGAGGAAAGTTTCATGGTGATACCAGTTAGTTAAATTTTTTACCCTTTTTGCCTGTAGTGTCTCACCTTAAAACTTATCAATCATTCAAGGATGAGACTTCCTCTGTTTTCAGCAAATTTAACACTTTTGCATGTTCAGCTAATAATAGTAAGCTGCAACCGGTTGCAAACAACAAATTTCAATCTTTTAATTACAGGGGAACCAACTAAACTAGATCTCTTAATGAGACAAGTATGAAGACACGTCCTTATGTAGACCTGGAGCTGCAGACAGACACGAGCTGAAAGCATCAGGTGTTCCCCACAAACACTCAACAGTTACTGCTGAAAAATATCAACACAGGCTGAAATGAGCCAGTTCAGATTTTTCACTTCCATTTATGGGACATATGCCGGAGAATTTGGTCCAGACACGGCACTTCGGTGAACCACCATGGGCCCATGAGCAAGGTCCTTTACCCTCACCAACTCTCCCCAGAGGCTGTAATTGGCAGCCCACTGCTCTCTGGTTAATCTAGAGATGAATTAAAAGCAGAGCTGAATTTCCAAATAGGCATTAATAAAGTAAAAAGGATTATATTATCATCATTAGCTAATCTAATGTTGAGAAATGTTGAAACTGTGTAAAGATTTTGGGTTTCGTTTGGAGGAAAGGAGATGTGCATGAAGCTTCATCCTGCAGAAAATGCGTGTATCACTGGTTTAACTGGACCTCTTATCTAATATGTTCATATAACTCACTGACCTCTACTTATTTACAGTTTATGAAATCCTGTACAAAAAGCATTTATACAACAGTAAATATCCAAATCGAGTGACATCATTCCTCTGACTGCTTCTGCCGTTCCTGACTTAAAAATCATGAGCAGGTGTAAAACTTACCTCTTTGACATGTCGTTTGAGGTGCATGTAAACACTCTGTCCTGTTTTGCGATAATGTCTCTCCACATGTTCTCGTCCAAAGCCCATGAATGTGTTCAAACACACATACAAGCCTCCCTCAGACTCCTACACACCAACACAAATGAGAATTAGCACAAAGTAAGGAACTACTGAACCTTTAAAGATGGCAGACTAAACTGAACCTTTTGTCTCATATTTATTTACAAATTACACCTAAAACACAATAAAAAGCATCTAATTAAGGTATAAAGCTCTAAATCAGAAGATAAAAAGCTGAGTGTCTTAAAAGTTTGTAAGGTCTAAAAAGTGTTTCAGAGTTAAGCAGTGAAAGTGGGACGAGAGCAAAGGTCTCACAAACAGCTGTCAGTATAATAGAGATGTAACATTAGAGCTAAGTGTCAGTCCACAGGTACGCACCATAATGCGCTGCTCTTTCACCACACCAGCTAAATCTACAGATGTGGTAGAGGTTTTAACAAAAGAAAAGAAAAAAAATAAGAACCGTGCTGTTAATTCTGCAACTAAGATGACAGCAAATGGCAGCAGGTGACCAAACCAATTCCAGGCAATCAAAATATCATTTAAATTTAATCCAATAAATAATGAATTAAACGGGACACAGAGTTTTTTTTCTTTTAAAGAATATGGGGAACATTTTCTCATATTTAGCTCCATAAAGTCTCTTTAAAACATTTGTTTAATCTTGTTATTTCAACTAATATGGGACAGTAAAATTGGGAAATTCTATTTGAAATACAGGCCACTACCTCAGTTTAAAAACACATGACGACCTATTTGTGTCATGTCTGTGGCTGACCTACTGTATCTAAACACGGTGTTACAAGATACCATCATTTTATCTTTTTGGGGCTTTGATTAGAAGTCCAGACCGCCTGTGGATGAGGGCTTTATGCCTTCATCAGGGCTTTTTACTGTTGGGGAGAAAAAGAAAACATCCTCCTGCAGTTCCCATGAGGACTGCCACAGACAAAATACCTGGAAAACGCCCCCCTCAAAACAAAATCTGAAATCAGTGCAGGCTTTATAAGCCCCAGTGTTAAACCTTTAAGTGGCCCAAAGTGACACATGAGCCTCAACAGTGCGAGGATAAAAATAAACCAGTCCACAGGCCAACATGATGAACTCCAGACAGCTGAGTCACCTTTAAAAACGGCTTCAGTCCACAAAGTAGTGCAAAAAAAAAAAAAAGCAACTGGAGCAAAAAATAATTCATGAATAAATGATCCATCAAAGCTGCGAGAAACGCAGAACTTTAATCAAACCAACAAGTTCTGACATTCAAAAGCTGGAATTAAGCAAAACACCCATTGTTTTTACACAGCCACGATACTAATAGAGGGGATGGAAAATATATGAGCTCATGCATCACAAAGGAGTCAGAAATTGTAAGTGTTAATAACCAAAATAAAATAAAAAATAAATAAAATAAGTTTTAAAAAAAAATAAAAGCTTTACATGCTCCCCTGTAACAGTCACTAAATTAGTGTTTCAGTAGAACCACGTGAGCTTATGATTATTACAAAGTCGCTATTTAAACAAACGGTGAATTGACACTGAACATCGCAAAATAAAGATTATTTTCAGATAAATAAAAAATGCACTGTTACATGAAAACAAATTACAGGTGTAGTTAAATGATGAACATCCAGATCGTTTGGTTCAGGTCATTTTAATGCAGACTGCAGATGAATTTCTCTGAAATATTGCAGAGCATTTAAGTCTGCTAGACGTTTCTCAGAGAGTCAGGTGTGCGTGGGTGCGTGTGCGTGTGTTTACTGGCCTGCTGAAGCTGCGTGAAGCCAAAACTGCTCAGAGGAAAACCATCCATCAGTTTCACGTCACATGTTTATACCTTTTCATTATCCACCTCCTCACACACATGTCAGCAGATACACGTGGGTGGTTCGGCCCCGCCACAGCGGACCGTCAGCCCACCCGAGAAACACATTCCCCCCTCAAACAAGCCTCTCGCGCCTCGGTTTGTGTACAAGCGTGTGGAGGGGAAACAGTCGGACACTTACGGGAGAGTCGAAAGAAAAGGCACACTCGCTCTTGAAAACCCTGTCTCCAGTTCTGGGGACTCTGATGGTGGGCATGTAAGGGACCAGCAGCTCTCCTAGGTCTGCAGCCATCTTCGCATTCCTGCTTCTCGCAGCACAGTGCTGCGGAGCCTCCGGAGCAGCGCTGTCAGAGGAGAGGATGCTATTTTTAAAGCCGTCCGACTCTACATTCCTCCGGCCAGGAGGATGTGACGCTGAAAAACGTAAAAATAAAATGACAGAGGGGTGGAGGCTGGCTGCGATGCTGAGGATACGGAGGGCAGAGATGCTCTTTTGTTGTTGATGTTTTCTTGCTAAAAGCGCAGAGCTGCGCAGATATTACAGCTTCTGGCTGCGCTGACGCGGCGCTGCTCTCAGGGGTGATTTACCAGAAGGGCCCCTCCCACATCCGAGCATGATTCATAAACACCCACACTTACTACAACTTGTTTTCCCCCCAGGATTCACGAAATGAGCGTTTTTAAAGGCGCCCTTTTTAAAAAAAAAAAAAAATAAAAATAAAAATCATTTTAGGCTATTTGAAGATGCCATCCTTTAATTGTTGGCTTAAGTAGGCGATTTAATAAAAATTTATAAAAAAAGAGGAAAGAAATTTAAAAGAAAGTAGGGGGGTTGGCTTATTTAATTTGTCATGACCCTTTTAGGTTCATGATAAATTTAAATGTTGAACTGATAAATAAACACGGTCCTTTGTCCATCAAACGTCTGTGGAGCGCTGCCGCCTGGTGGCTGCTCTGGGTAATTACAACCAATGTGAACAAATGAATCTTCCTTCGTGAATGGCAAAGGATGTATTTATATTACTTGCTTTCTCGAGTACTAAATTAAACAGTCGTTGTGTATTTAGATTAGAATTTCTTTTTCAATTCTTTTGTGATTGCACTCATTTTACACAATTGTGTATTAAAATACAGTTAACTGTCATTATGCATCAGTGCCATTTTTGTTTTTGTCATTGTTTTAAGCATAAAAGAACTGAGGTAAGATGGATAAAAGAAGAGTCAAGTGAATAAATTCACCTCACATTTTGCTAAGGCTTCATTTCCTCACACAACACATTTTCCTAAGGTTTAATTTCTCTGGTCCTTGCTCATTTTGCGCTACATATGTGTCAGTGAGGTTTGTGTGAAATTGTGCATATTGCAACCATTAGTTTACTGTAAATCTCACATTACTGATTATTTACATCTTTTGCAGGCAGATAAGAGATTTGATCCTTCTCCAGCATAAACTGAGACTCTTACTAAGTTGACAATCTGTGTTTTACAATCTGTAAATGTTACATTATGAACACAAGAGAAGGTAGACTGAAACCATACATACATGAAAAGCACATATTAACTCCAGGCTATTTTTTTGCCCACTATCCACTCAGTTACAGTGATGACTACAATATGACCACGCCCACTTCTGGCAACTTTCTTGATGTCTGAACTGAGGAAATACACTAAACAGGCAAATATTAGAGTACATAGATACTTTATTTACGCAATAAAGGAAAAAAATTTACAAACAGATTGATCAGCAAGATGTATTGATAACATCTGCATTAATTGTCAGGTGATGCCTTTGGGCTGTTGTCAATGAGCTCCTTGTTCGGGGTGGGCCCCTGGAACCAGGGTCCGTCTCCAGTCTGCCTCATCTGTCGACGCACCTCCAGCTGTGTTAGTCTGGTGAAGATATGCCATCAGACAATCACTAATATGAAACTTCCTGTTTAGTGTCAATGCTTAAAGATAAATCATAAAAAGTTAAAAAGAAGCCAAACTGTTAATGTCATTTTCAGACTATACACTTGTCTTCCGCTGTTAACTTACACCCACTGCTCACTCAGGTATGATTGGTCATACCAGGAAATCAACAAGCAAACCAGAGAACCGCAGTAAAGATCATGTCTGTTATCTAAAGACGCAGACTGAATAAAGAGGAAAATCACGAGAAATGGCAGTCTGAGGCAGCTGATGTCACTGATTTGAAGTGTGACAGACTAGTCATTAGCCAGGAGTTATGCTCCAACGCCATGTAGAGGAGAAAACACTTGGATTATAAACAAGCTGTGTGAGGCAGTCAGAGCAGTGCAGCTGAGCAGAGCTACGGTCATAACTTGATCCAGCCATTTACCCGAACCACTGTCCCAGTCCTAGTATACACGCACAGGAGAACCGAGTTGTTGGCCAAAGTATGGCCAATCACAATAACACTAGGTAGTGATTTGCCTCATCAGGCTTCTTTAACACAGAGCAGACCAGCTGAAATAATTTAGCTGCCAGCAAGTCATTTCCATGGTAAATGGTGAGTTTTGGAAAGCCTTACAGGCCTTTTCTAAGGTTTTACGGCTTTTACAAAAACATGCACACCATCCCTAGTGGTAACTGCAGTATTCTGATGTGAACACACTGGTGACAGAGACTAAAACCCAGGGACTCACCTCATGTCTGCCTTTTCCTTTTCCAGCTGGATTGCAGCCATCATCTTTTCATAGTCCTTCACAGGGGAGTCATACATGTTCCGTGCAATCCACCTGGTAATGGGATGCTGCAATCACAGGACCAAAGAAAAGCAATGTCTAATGCAAACCAATATTTATGCAGAGGGGGCCTTAGATGATAACATGCTTGAGTGACGTCTAAAAATCGAGGTTCAGAGGAGTAACACAAGGAATCACATAAAAGAACTGATAAGACAAAGCTGCACACCTTGTAGTACTCCCAGTGCTCAGGTTCGTAGCCCTCAGGAATTTCAGCCAGCTGTGCCTCACCTACATGCAACAAAGTAATACAGGTTTCTTTCATTAGGACCAATCACAGCTGGCCAGAAGAGACATTAAAACTCAAACACATCTGAACTCACCAATGAAGATATTCACGCCTGTAATAAAGATGGCCACTGGAATACCAGTCAGCAGGATGTAAAATTGCTGGGAGACAAAAAAGACAAAGGCAAAAACTAATTATGGTCTTCTGCAGGAATTTAAACTCTAACCCAGGGGTGCACAAGTCCAGTCCTCGAGAGCCACTATCCTGCAATTTTTAAAATACACCCAAGTCAACACACGTGAATCAAATGGCTGATTCCCTCATGCATGTCATTCAGGGCCCTGTCCCAATTCACCGAAGTGTGGATTAAGGGCGCAAAGGGGGCGTGGCGGACTTCCGCCCTGGAGCAGCTCTGGAGAATTGGGACACTCTGTACACTTGAACCCCTCAACAGGAGTTCTAGGGGTGCAAGGGTGGAAGTGGGGGTATTGGGACAGGACCCAGCTCTGCAGAGGCCTGGTAACGAGCCATCCACTTACTTCAGGTGTGTTGGAGAAGAGATGCAACCAAAATGTGCAGGATAGTAGCTCTCGAGGACTGCACCCCTGCTCTAACCTAAAATACTTGTAAAATACTGTTATGCATTTTTGACATTTAACATTCAAAACTAGGGGCAAATATAACAACTATGCCTAAAAAATGTCAATTTGGGGGTTGTTTATTGCATAATAAAATATTATTAATGAAGCTATTTAAATGTGCATACTGAATGTTGGTGTGCAATCAGAACAAGTCAGAAACACACATTTTTAAGGTCGACAAGTTATGTTGTGGGTCTTTAAGAAACTCTTCATGGGAAGTCAGGGAATAAGATAATGTTGGCGTACTTACCAATGAGCGCAGAAATCTCCTGTCATAGAAGTCAGAAGGTTTGATAATAAACATTTTCTTTCCATGACCCCAACGGACAGCCACTGCAAAACAAGGAAAGAGTCGGTGGCAGTTAAT
This sequence comes from Atherinomorus stipes, assembly GCA_023101725.1. Taxonomy (NCBI): domain Eukaryota; kingdom Metazoa; phylum Chordata; class Actinopteri; order Atheriniformes; family Atherinidae; genus Atherinomorus; species Atherinomorus stipes. Next base: position 1,114,911 of record JALJCO010013434.1, read on the forward strand.
GTATATGCTATACATACATTCATCCTCAAAATTATTCAAACCCTCAATTAAAGAAATGAATAAAAAAAAATCAGCTGTCGGTGAAATAAGTTGAAATTGACAAAAGTAATAAATGAAAATTCTATGAAAATCATGACATTGATTTTGAATTGTGGTTTGAAAGAAATATTAAAACAAAAAATAAAACAAGTTAACAAGAATGATGCGAAAATGTTGTTGAGCAACACCGTGAGACAATCACTGCAATCAGGTGTTTTCTCTAATGTTCAAAAAGACTTTGCACCTGTTGACAGGTATGTTGGTCCACTGTTCATGCGAAAGGTGCTTTAATGTGTCTGGGACAGCTTTATTTGTTTGTTTTTTTTATTATTATTATCATTTCAAACCAAAATTCAAAAGAAATATCTTATTTCACTGAATTATAATTTTGTAATTTTTTAAAAATGTATTATTAGTTTCTTTAGTTTCTCATTGTTTGAATTACTATTGTTAATTTAGCATTTTCTTTAGTAGGATGGTATGAATAATTTTGAGGACGACTGTATACTTATTTCAAGACAACACTAGTTCATTGTATGTCTGGACTTGGTTAACATGAATCAACTGAAAAAAAAAAGGCAGTAGCATCATCAAAGACCCCACCCATGCTGGATTTTCCCTGTTTCAGCGACTGCCATCCAGGAGGCATTTCAAAGCGATCGGGTCCAGAACTTCTAAACTGAGAAACAGTTTTTTTTCCCAGAGCTGTGTTCCTCATCTCCCCCTGACCAGTGCATAAAACTAACAAACATGAGCAATAACCAGGTTTATCAGCACAGAACTATTCACAAATCTGCACTACAGGGATCAACATCTGTAGAATCATCACTTCGCCTTATTTGCACTCTCTGCATGTCACTGTGCCCAAATATATGCTGACCAGTTGCACTCCATGGACACACTCTTTATATGCTTTCAGAATTAACATTTACAATTGTTTCCTTTTGTATTTGTTGTAATGTTTACCTTTTCTTTGCTTGTCATTTACAAAAAGAGGGCTATAGAAATTTAGTTTTACATGAGCATGTGAAGCACATTGAGATGTAAAATGTGTGCGCCAAAAGTGCAATGCAAAAAAGTTTATTATGATTTATCATCTATACATGCATAATGACAGTAAAACGAATTCAAAACTCTAATACACGACCATTACATGTATTTCTAATTTAAAGATTAATGTCACTTTCCTGATCTACTATGATTAAGTATAAAAGAATTTAGTATATGGCTCTACTGGTCACATAACTTGATTTGAGAAAAAAAAAAAAAAAGACAGACAGACAAAAACTAGAACAACACTACAAAACAAATGATATGGTCTAAATAAATTCTACATCATTCCATTTACTAACCATAGAATTACAGTTGTTCTACTAGTATCCTGGACATGTGATAATATTACTAATTTCATTTAAGAAAAGGGGAGAGAGAAAAAAAAAGGCATTCGTACATTTTGAGCAGTCATGATTAACTGCAGGACGGTAAATTACCATTTTACTCAATAACCAATGAGTTTGTGGTCAAACTTTTTTTCTTTTTCTTTTTAAAATGCCACATCACAAAAATACTCTAACTTTAAAGTTCACGTTATTTTTGTTGACAGCAGGACATGATACTAGTTAGCTCAGGCTAATAAGCTAACAAGTCTCGGCACAAGGTCATAAGACAAATGGCGCACCTTTAGGGTAAACTGTATCACAATTTAAACCAGCTGTATGTTTCTTACCTGTATCTGTTCGTGGAATAGTTCGAGTGAGTAAATTTGCCGCATTTCTTCCAGATTTTAGTGGACTCAGTCTGGCTGCAAAGGCAGCAGCAGACCTTAGAACGCTCATGCCCACCATCACTACTGTGGGAGCACAGTCCAACAACGCGAGCTGTGATTCGTTGAAGAAAAAGCGAAGCTAAAATCGCCATAATTAGTGAGGGCAGAAGCCTTTTTTTACATCTATTTTATTATTATAGTATTCTTCGTTTAAAAGCATGTATATATAATTTGGATTTCGAAATAATGGATTTCCAACAATGCTTCTTTTTTTAATTAATTAATTTATTTTTTTTACAAAAAGAAAAAGTAAATAGGCAAAATGCATGCTGGGTAATATGGGAAGTACTACGTGCAAGATGGCGGCGTCCTCATCTGTAGGACGCGTTTTGACTCTTTGCAAGCAATTTCAGAATGTTTTCAGGATATCTTCAACGATAAATGTTCAACATTGTGCTGTAAATTTAATAAAATCCCAGGGTTATCTTACCAGGTAAGATCAGTTGAAACCAATCACTATTATGGTTTTACGCCATCGGGTTTCAAGCGACAGTTAACATGTTGAGTAGCAGCGGTTGTGTAAAGTCAAGTCAGTGTTTGGTTGTTAATGTAACAGCAGGCCTTTTTTGTGGTTGTGTTAACATCATTGTACGAAAATCCACAGAGATTTTTAAATACGGCCATTGTTTTAGATATTAAATGATTTCAAGATGTTTTCTCTGTGTGCCTGCAGGGATTTCTCATTTGCTTGTGCACAAGGGGCCAGAATAATATACACTTTGGCCGGATAGGAGATATTCCAGCTTTTATTTGACAACATAATCCCTTCATAAAATTATGTAATGTAGACTGGGATAATTTCAGTCAAGTTCGTTAGAAATTACCTGGCTGAATTTATTAAACCAGTAAAGGAATGAAATGATAAATAAAAACAAGTCAAATTTGTAGAAGGTGTGTGTAGATGAAAGACTGTTTAAAAAAATTAGATTAGATCCAGATTGGCAAAAACAATATTGATTGTGTGTAGTTGTTTTCTTGAATGTTTAGAATTTACTCTATGTGTGGAACCATGAAGTAGAAATCGCACATGAAAAATAATTTGGCTTGAATTGTCCTTTAAGTTTTACTTTAACTTATTTTGCATTCATCAGGGAGAAGTCTTCACTGACTGGACCTTCTGCAATCACTCCCTTCAGCTTTGTGGGTCAATATAGAGCCTTGCATACAACCATCAGCAGGAGAGGACTGGATGAGTTTTTTGACCTCCCTGAGAACTGGGGAGAGTCCAATGTGAAATCAGGTAAACTCTTACAACTTTCAGAGAGCTCTGTGGTCACAAACAATTAGAGATGTTCTGATGTAAAAAAAAAAAAAAAAAAAAAAAAAACTTCTCCAGATACCAATTCCGATACTTGCGCTGTGGGTATTGGCCAATACAGAGTACAGATCCCACTATGTTGTAATATATATATATATATATATATATATATATATATATATATATATATATATATATATTTTTTTTTTTTTTTTTTTTTTAACATCTACATGACTGTGATATGATTATCATTGTGGAAAGACCTGACCTGGCTCTGGTTAAACTCCTAAAAAAAAAAAAAAAAAAGAATGAATCCAGCAAATTGAAGCCTTTTTTTTTTTTTTAACACAGTCTTTCTAGTGGGAAAATCCAGTGTGAAATACTGCAGAGATGATTACTAGTTAGCTCCTTGTCTAACATCTACCAATTGTCAGGTGATCACTTCTTCCTCGCCCCTCTAAAACAGCAAGCTGCAGATGGCAACACAGTCCAACTCTTTTAAAGGCCATAAAAAAGAAATGTGTCTGAGCTAATCAGTAAATAGATTCCTATAAATTAGGTGACATGGGATCGGTACCTGAACTCTAGTACTCGCTGACACCAATTCCAGCATTTTCTGCAGTATCTAAGACGTTATCGGAACCGGAACAACTCAAGTCACCATGTATGCTAATGATTCAAAATAAAAATTATTCTAGATTTCAGTCCACATCTGGAGCTGGTTTTGCATTACAAAAAAAATGTTCAAGCTGATATCTTTTAAAATGTTTTTTGGGCTGAACAAACTTTGTAGTCATTTTGTTGTCCTTTTTTTCTTCATTTCTTTTTCTTTTTACTGTAGATTAAGTCATCAATTTGTTTTTGTCTTTGTTATTCTATCGCAGGTGCACCATGGACTGCCAAACAACTAAGAACAAAGAGCAATGAGGACTTGCACAAACTCTGGTGAGTTGTGGACTGTGTAGGTGACGCTGCTTCTGATGCTTCTCAGTGGAATTGACTGTTAACATTTTAATTCTGTCTCAGGTATGTGCTTTTGAAAGAAAAGAACATGTTGCTCACACTTCAGCAAGAAGCAAAAAGGCAAAGGGTTCAGATGCCGAGTCCAGAGAGACTAAGGAAGGTAAGTGGGATGCTGAACGGACAAGTCTGACTCTGTTACTGCAGTTGAGGTATGATTGTTGCATAGATTTGCAAAATTATCTGAGGAGGTGAAGTAAGTTAATATGCACGCACAGGTTGAGCGGTCATTAATCAGAATGGAGACAGTGGTGCTGGAAAGAGAGACTGCACTGCGTCTGCTGCAAACAGGACAGGAGAAAGGTCGGCCAGGAGACTGGAGGAGGAACATATTCGGATATGTCTACTGGTGAGGATGACACACATGAGGAAACACCTCTTATTTTATCCTGGCTTCAATTCACTGATCGCTCTCAAATTTATGCAAGATAAATATTATTCATGGATTTTACATTAGCGGTTAGGACAATTAAAAACCCGATTTTGATTTTAACAGAACTACTGTTACATCTTTAGTAAATGGACAATAAGATGCATCACTGGTGTATATTTCTGCCTCCAGGTATCGATTCAAAGAGTATGCAATTCCCTGGTACATGAACACAAGATACAAGCGCAAAAGATTCTACACACCCTCATTTGTGCAGCCCCACATGAGGTAAGACACTGTATATATGCAGGTTTTTATTGTGTTCATAAGTGGAAATATGCGAACTGGTACTAATCCTTTTTTTTTTTTTTTTTTTTTTTTTTTACAGGTTGCGTTTAGAGCAATACCTCAGAGCAAGAGCCAGGCAATCAAATCTAAGGAAGCACAGGCTTACGAAATTAAAGGAGAAGTTTCCTCAAATGAAGGTTCCTGCATCATAAAAATGTACCTGTTTTTGTTTTATGAGGGGGACAGATGATTTTCTACAGCTCATTTGTCTGAATTAGCTTATGTAAATTGCTTTAGGTGGTCTGACTGAATTTGTCCAGCTGTGTATCAGGCCTCCAGGATAAATGATGTAAACCTGAAATGTTGTTTTCATACTTAAATCATATTTAAAGTTTGGAGATCTTGTAACTCAAATACAAGAAACTTTAAATTAACAGTGTACATGTATCATTTGACTTAAACAAATGCAACAGATTCGGTAACAAAACATGACTTTATTTTTAAAAGACCGTACGATGCCAATGACAAAAGTGGAAATTAATTAGATTAATTTCAGTTGACACATGAATGAGCGCAGGCAGGGAATGACTGCCTCTGAATTTCTGCTACACAAAAAAATAAAAATAAAAAACAAAAGACTATTCACACTGGTTGATCTGTTCTGCAAATACAGACCTTTACCACACGTTTACCTTGTCAGTATTCTGACAGCCTGTGCAACAAATTCTGTTTAGAAAACTATTTTCCCACCGTAATCAATCAAGTCTTTCTGATGATGCAATGTTTTCAGTAACAAAAGATAAGGCAACATACAGACTGTTGGGATGTTGACAAAGGAACTTAAAATGTACATATTTGATTTCTTAAATAACTCCCAGACAGGTGTAAAGACCAACTCTGTTTTAAAAACAAGTCATACAAAATAAGAACGAGGTGTTCCAGAGTCCAGGTCAACAGGGAAATGCTTCATAACGATGAACTTGTGGCAAAGACGGTGCAGAGAAGGTTGTCACATCAAGGGCACTTCCTGTCCACACACTGCTTTCCTCCCTCCTCATACTCTTGTTTTGAGATCCACATCTGCTGGAAAGTTCCCTGGAAATCAGATGTGCACATGGAAGGAACTGTGGTTACTGTGCCAGGCAGACGGGGATCTTTTAATGCCACAAATGTAAAACACAAAGTGAAAACTTTCGTTGTGAGTTATGTTCTTATTCGGCTTGTGTGTCCTTACAAGTGAAGCCAGGATGGAACCTCCAATCCAGGCACTGAACCGGCGCTCCACTGTGGTGCTGTTGGCGATCAGCTTCAGTCTCATGCTCTGGAAATGACATGTTCCAAAATATGAACATTTCAAGAACAGCAGTGTTTCTTAATAAAAAAAAAAAAAATTCTGACAAACATCATAACTGATTTTGTAGTGCATCCTTTAGTTTTACAGGATCATAAATCCTTGTATTTAGAGAAATAGGGACAGTCAGTTTCTCACCGGAGGGGTTTTCTGGGAGAGTTCTCTGTTCAGTCGATCAGTGAAGCCTTGAATGAGTGTGTTTCCTCCAGTCACCACCACGCTGCCGTACAGACCCTAAAATACACAAGAGATCCCAAAGTGAGTTTCTGATTTTATCACTGAAAATAAAACACAGGGACAAGACTGTCAGCATCGGCCAAACAAGCTTATGTCTGGAGGAAAACAACTACACTGAATAAATTGGATATATGAACATTGCTTCATTCAAGAAGCTTTTTATAACCTCTTTTCCCTTGAACACAGCATGTGTGAGTGGCCTCTGGACAGATCATCCACATAGCTGCTCACTAAAGTCATTGGAGTTTATTACAGCACAGGTGTTGTGGGAAGAGCTTCCGCAGGGTTCACTCTTTCCTTTAGGTTCTTCATACAGTTTACATTCAGAGGCTCAGCACCTCCGTGTGAGCATGTTTTGTGTTGGAATATTGGTTCCTCACAAGTAGTTGTGTTCCATAAATTCACGTTTCTGCAGTTCTGCCATGTGTGAGAATTATTTTTTCAGATTCAACCCATAATGGAGCTAAACGGGCTTGGGAGTCGAGAACAAAAATATACTTCAAAGCGTTACATTTGCAACTTATGTATCCATATGTAAGGATATGTCCTTATAAGGACATTTCAATGAACAAATGTAGCACAGTCCATCAGATGAAAATCTGTGCCTTTTGTACAAGATGTCATTGGAGGCATCAAGAGGATTGCATCTATCCCCTAATTGCTCCTCTGATGATCTGCACACACAAGCATCAACACAATCTTGGGGAAAAAATGGGAAAGCCATTTTTCCAAGACAGCGGATTGGTCAGGAGGCCGAGGTTGATCTCTTCTCCAGAACATAACCCGCACTGTAGCAGGTTAGCCATTCAGCACAAGTTACCATGGTAATTTACCCCGTAAAAGTGAACTAGCATTGTAGGTCAGAAAACCCAGGGTTAACGCTGAAGTTACCTAAATAAGAGGAACTCCAGCTTCATAGTGCAGACCTCTGGTCTTTCTCCCTGGTTGCTGTTTACACAAGTGCATCAGCATCAGCAGGAGGTTTTTAAGCTTTGAACTCTCCTGGTTGGAAATGTGAGAGAGCAGGTATAGGGAAATGGCTGTCTATAGCGCAGAGGAGGCAGTGAGTGACATGGAAACTGTTTCCTTCCCAACATGTTGGCAGCAGAAAACGATGATGCTTGTATTGGTACAGGTTTTAAATTTATACATATTCATAACAATGCAGTGAGTGAAGAGCAACATAACGGTATACATAAAGAACAAACTTTCCCCAGCGCACACACTGTGACAAAAAATGTTCTGGAACATCTGCCTTTTCTATATAAATCATCTCTGCTCAATTTACTTGGGACTTGTGCGGAAAATCTCCACAGAAAGTCTGGAGCCATTTGGATTCTCATATGCAACTGCTCTGACTATTTCAGTACTATTTCAGCATGTGTGGAAGCAACATGAAACAACAATGTCCTTCACAGCGTTCAGGCCCAACATAAAATTTGAGGAAATCAAAAGTCTGGGAAAGTCTAAAGCACAACAACCAAGACACAGGAGCAACACAACAGTTAACAACATCCCTATAACCGTAATGCTAGCCGATCCTTTTCTATGTTTATGGGTTAAAAATGATTTTCCTAACGGTTTTTAAATTCTAAGATATTCCTATAGCTCCTCTTGTATCGACCTACAGTTTGATAGCCACTGAGTTAGCTGGGAAAATACAAGGAGATTTTTAGCCGCTAGTAAACTTAAAATCTCTTGTCATTCTGATACTCACTGGCCGGATGTCAATGTCGCACATTCCCACACTTGTCGTCACCACGTGGCCAACTCCTAACATGGTGTTTCCAGACAGACCCTGAAAGTGAACGGACCCCCCAAAAAAAGAATATTTTCATTCACATGCAACAGATTTATAATAAAATTTAAACTCCTCAGAACTAAGAGGCTGCTTTCATTATTCAAAGCTGTTAAGTGCATGCTTTGCTACAATGGCTGTTAGCTCTTAGGTCTTATCTCTGCGATCACCATGAGGTTAATGGAGCATGATGAGGGAGCGCGTACCTTGGCATTAGAGGGGTCAAACAGTCCCTCTGGGATCTTTAACCTCTCAGCCCCAAAGTCACAGTTGTAGCCATTGGGCAGCTCATAATGCACTGTGGGCATCTGGGCTGCAACTCTGAGGAACAACATGAGTAACTTGTAAGATGATGATAAAATAAATGAAAATATTCCTTACAGAAGCTACAGGATGAAGACTAGATTCATGTGACAGCTGTGAAATAAAACAACTGTCTGATGACCCACTACCAATTCCTCCTTTAGCTCAAACTGAAAGCTATGTGGTGAAAATCTTTAAAAGCTCTGTGAACTTGTGGCTAATGTGCTTTTCAGGTTTTGTTACTGTGGCCTTGTTTTCTTTTCCAGTGCTTTAAGAGGCCAGGGTTAGTGGGAATTTGTTTGATATTATTCTTTAAACAAAGCATATTTCATATGAAGATGTGCTCTCTTACTGTTCATCATAAGGAGAGTCCGACACCTGCAGCACAGACGCCTGGAAGTCCTGGATTACACACTGCAGACAGTAATGATCCAAAATTAAATTAAAGTCATACCCACCAAAGAAATTATCATGACTGTCCCAGAAAAAAAAAGACTGCTGCTTACATTACACATGTAGTTATGCCAAGAACGGGTGACTTGAGGTAGTTTTTCCTTTTTCTTCCAGCTGGCTGGGGACCCCTCCCGCACCGCATCCTGTAGCAAGTCCACGTGGTCACTTCCCAGTAAAGTTGGCCATTAAAAATGTGTCACATTACATTAAAATGATCTAAAATGTGTGGTTTACCTTTGATGCAATCATGTAGGGAGGGATTATTTCAACATTTAACTCCTGAAACAGCTCCCTGCACTGCATGCTCATGAAGTCACCGGCCAGAGGCGACTTGACGATGCCTGTCAAGAAAGGTAATCAACTCTGAGTCCAACAGGAACTAAAAAATACCACATTCCTATTGGGAATGGAAAAGGACCGAGTCTGAAAGTTCATGATCATTTTCCTTATAACATGCATCAGCATTTACTACCATAACTGAGATCTCTGCTTACTGGACAAGTACAGTTTCTCTCTACTTGTTTTATCATTCATTTCTTCCTTTAATGACAAATATTAATATATCATAAATGTTGGATGAGCTCCCTAATGAAACAGTCCTCTGACTGACAAGACCCCGATGTTTAAACAACCTCAAATCAGAGAACCAAAGACCACTGGATGATGTAGCAGTGGTCTTGTGTTTTTTAATACGGTGGCTTTTAGATTTAGATTCATTTCATTAGAAAAGAAATAAAGTTATGAAACAAAATTTACTTTTATCAACATCATTTCAGATAAAGTGAACTCTGCAGAAAAGAAGAGGAGGACCCAAACTCACGGGGTCACTAAAGACTGTTCTGGTGGAACAATAAAATCTGAAGCAAAAAAAAAAAAAAAAAAAAAAAAAAAAAAGGAGAAGCTGAGCATGTGCATGGCTGAGATACTTGCTCCAACCAGCAGATGGCAACAAAATGCAAAGGGAAGATGAACTTTCAGATGCGGGATTTAGACTAATTATTAGCAGTGTTGGATCATGAAATGATTCCCTGGTTTACATGTAAACCATTCAGCTTTGTTCTTACCAAGTCAGTGATTAAAATAAATGCCCACCTTGCTGCAAGACGTAGCCATCATGTACTGGAATTGCTGTGGTGTGCGTGGCTCCACTGTCCAGGACCAGGCCTGTAGACCGCCCGTTGGCAAAGCTTAAAACACTCAAAGTAAAGGAAATGTGATGTGGTTCAACTTACATAAGCAACTTTGTCATGACAACATAAAAACCCGAAACCATCAAGAAACAGGAACATTATTAAATGAACCCAGCAAGTCCTGTCAAATCTTTTTGTGGATGAGATGAACCAGTAAAGGATACGCAGACAGCACAGCTGATTTACAGAGGAAGAAGGCGGGAATGTTGTAATGCTCAAACATTAGCTCTGTTAGTTTCTCTCGTTTTGCTCTTGTGTTCCACTGCAAACACAAAACAGACGTTAACACACTTACAACAAACTGTCACCGTCAGACACTTGTAATCTACAGCTTGTCTCCACATAGTGTTGGGGACCAGCACTGAAACTAACTCGACCCGTTAAATTCTGGCCTTACCGCACCTCAATTACAGCTAAAACCCTAGAAATCCCCAGCTTTTGTGTGACCTTTTTAGCAGCAAGCTGCTACTGGCCTGTTAACTTTAAGTGAATAAATATTGTTTGGGTTTGAAAACTAAGTCAACTTGACTCCAACTCTAAGAAAACAGAACTCACCGAAGCCTCTGACATGAGCACAGGATGGAGACTGGGTTCAGACTTGAAGTGCATCTTATATGTGTGATCCAAAATGGCCTGGAAACTGTCCCAGTCCTCAACTATAGGCAAGGTAGAAGAGAAAAAAAAAGGCTCTGTCAACTGTTTTCACTGATTTCTGGTTTGGGGGACAGCCTACACCTAAAAACATGATTATTAGCTGTTAACTTGACATCATATGAACCAAAAACTCCCCATCAGTTTTGGGAAATATTGATTTATTATAAGAAATTCACATAGTTGGCTCTAATCTTTCTACAAACAGACATACCTTTGCAAAGCATCACACATATGTTGTATGTTTATATGTTGTACTGTACATACAAAACTCAAGATCGCCAAAAATGCTCTCGCTTATCAAAATCTTGACTGGGTCAGCTGGCAGAGAAATTAGAGCAATGATGAGCTTTTTTTTTTAGATAACAATTTGAGCAGCAGGCACCAATGTTCCAGGTCAGCCCTCTAAGGGAGCCTGTGGTCCCACTGTGCTGTTCTGCTGCAATTAAGATGGGTGTCACACTCGTCTCTAAATAGCCACACAGCCAGACTCCACTGGACCAGATTCTGATGAGCACTGTTGGCTAATTTGGTGCATCGGGATGCTTGTTTCCTATCAGTCTTTGCTAACACCTACAATGGATTAACAGCTGATGAGCATTTGAATGCAATAAATTATGCTGAAACCAGTGGTGGATATTTGACAACAGCCATGATCTGCAGATGTTATCCTAAATGATTTATAAAATGTTCATAACAATACGAAAACGCCTAAGAGATGATTGTCAAATTGGTTATTTTATCAGAAAAATTATTTAAAAGCCAAATATGTTTATCTGAAAGAGAAATAAACAAGTGGATTACTTATCCTTTCAACAATGGACAAGCATTTAAATAAATATTTTCTGTCCAGTTCCTATTTTCTGACAATGTTGCATCTATTTCTTGGCAATAAAATCCTACTCTTTAAAATATTTTAGACAATTAAGACCATATTTAAATCTTTTTTCCATCCAACATAAGATACAAGCAAGCAACTGTCTCTGATAAGTGAAATGCTCCTAAAGCAGGTTTTCCAAATCCTACAATAAAAAAAACATTTGCCATTTTGTACAGAGAGAACAAGTCACTCCATTACTCCTTGAATTACAATGGCTATCCATAAAATTTGAATCATGACGCTTGCCTAAAGAGTGCCTGCAGGGTCTGAATCCAGTTATCTAAGCTTGTGTTCCTTGTTGACACGGAGTTCATCTCATTTCATCTGCTCAGTCTCAGTTCACACTCATGTTTCCACAATGCTGGAACAAGCTATGTACTACATAATCACAGTCTTCAAGAATCCCTTTTAGATATATCTCTTGAAAGCACCTCTAACACATGGTCACCTACACTTACACATTTTGTTCAGCTCTATCTATTCTATGATCATTTAAACAGATTTAAACTAATGTCAAACTTAATGCATCCACAAGTTTACATCTTATACAGAAGCAAGAATGTTGGCTCTCACTTATAAACAGCTTTGAATAAAAGCACCTTAATGAATGTAAATACAAACTTCAACCAAATCAGCAATGTACAGAACTAATAGTTGCAAACCAAGAGTCAAGCAGGATGTACACAATAAAAGTGGGAAAATGCTTCCAAGACCCAATGGTGCGACCCATATGTAGCTACGGATTTAACACGCACAGTTTAAACAGGGAAGGAAAATACAAGCACGTGCAGACAGCCATGGCTGTAACCAAAGATGGAAAAGGGCTTTATAAGCCTTTTAAATGGGCAAGCTCATAATAATGAGCTGCCTTGGGCTTTAAATAATCTCATCAATATTCATGATAAGCAGCAGTCATCTTTACGTCAGTCAAGGTTGTGATGAGCGTTCCTACAATGTTGGCAGTCACACCAAAACAATCTAATTATGGATATGGATCAAGCAGACTGGATTAAAATATTCATTGCAAAGTTTGCGTAACAGAAAAAAAAGATGAGCACTACTGTATCCAAACAACCATGTTCATTTTTCTGACCTCAATGTCTCCCATTTCAGTGAACACATGCATTTTTTTAAACTTAACTATGTTTGACACAATTGACTGTCTTCACTGCCACTTTCCAACTGATAACTTTCACATTAAAGGACGGGGCAACAAAAAATATGAAAGCTCCACACTCACTCATGCCATTTTTCAGCGGAGACATGACTTCCATGTTCTCTCTGGGTACCCTTAGCTGATTAGTATCAATGTAGTAGGTGGTGCCACTCTGCTTGCCCTTGTCGCCATCTGTCTCCATAGGTGTGCTGCCATCCTCCCGATCAAGAGTCACACCTATCACCGTGGGGAAGTCCGCCTGAGCCGAATCAGAAAGAAAGAAAGACACTCTCATACAACATGGTTCACAATTATTATCTTCCTGATAGCATTTAGAAAAATCAAAGTCAGTGTAATACCTCCAAGTAAACAAATTCCCACTTTGCGAAAGCTCGACTCAGGTGCTGAAATCTTAAGCAATGCTCATCTGACTCATTTAGGAGGAATAAAAAAAGAAGACCATGATGGCATTACAGCAGTTTGGAAATACTAAAAGTACCTGATTTAAATCTCAAGTGTCCTAGTTTGTATTAACTCATTCATCATGGCAAAAAACGTAGATACAAATCAAAATAATTATATTTCTGCTCATTTTTACTCTGATGGTCATACTGACCAAAACGTCACACGAATAAAAAAACACTTGAATGAGAGCGATACAGTGTGCGGGAACCCTTTTTTGAATTTGTGCTCATTTTCACTGAAAGGGGACGCGTAAGCAAAGTTTTTCCAGGACACAACCGCTCAGGGTGTTGGCAGAGCTACAATAAGATGCATGCCAAACACAGGCTCAATAGATAAATAACAGAAACATTAAACATTCCATTACATGGCTCCAAGTTATTACACAAACCACATTTTAACACCAACTGGCATTGCATATTAGGCCATGTTTACACGATAATGCTCCACCTGAAAAATGCAAAAGTATGGTATTGTTTTCTCTGACAACTCCACGTTTACACGAGCGTTTTGAGGAAAAATTCTGCATGCAGACAGGCACGCAAATGTGCGTGAAATGTCTTTTTTTGATGCACTGCAAAAACATAACGGACATTGCGTGCCCAATGAGATGAACATATTAAAATATGACACACTCATGCGTGTACTCATGATGCACTCTCAGAGCCATAACTATCCACATTTGGCTGATCATCGAAGCTAATTAACCATCTTAACTATTTTCTTAGCAGCAGAGTAAATGACACAGTGATGCTGTGTGCTTGTGCGCAGCTCTCAATTTAAAGGGGAAGACGGCGGCTTGGCCACAAACACATTTATCATTCCGTCATGTTTGTCTGATTTTATGGTTGCCGAGTTTCCCGACGTGTGCTCTGTTGGTGGCACTGATAGAGCGCACACCTGTGAGGACGCACGTGTGTGTGTTTGTATGGAACAACACTATATTTCACAGGCAGTTCTTTTTAACAGTGTCACTGGCTCCATTCAGGCTGGACTTTGCACTCGTGGCCAACGGAGTGTGGTCAGCCTGATGTTTTTGGGGTCCCGCTTGGCACTTGGCGTAGTGCGTGACGCACCTGGTTGGAGTGAGGCGCTGATCACTTTGAGTCCACTTTCTCCGCAAACTTTTTTTAAGATGAGCAGCGAGACGCTTTTCAGTCTCTCTGTGAGCATCGTAGCTCTGCTGGTGGATTTAATCCTGTTTACAACTGAAAACAGGCTCCACAGAGCAACTTGGAACAGGCAGTGTTACCAGAATGGACAGAAAACAGTTCATGTTAGGAAAAACATCTTTGTCACATGAGTCCCAACACTTCAATAATGGACAGGAACCGATGTCCCCCATCCACTTTCCATTTGATGAGTGACCCAATCAGTCAATTTCGAGGCCTCCAAAACAAGTCCTCAATGCCTGCTCGGCACGCACAGTGCGTCCAGCTGGCAAAACGCGTCTGATGCAGGGCAGCAGGGTGGCAGCAGCCTTCATTACTCCATATGAGTCACCCTGAAAAGAATTTTTCAGAATTTTCCTGTCTGTCAAGGAACAGGGAACTCTTGTTTCATTGCTATTAGCAGTAGTTAGCGCTCCTGCAATGCTTGCTGGGCGAGTCTGACCCACAGTCAGATCAGTAAAATGGCCAGGGTATGCAAGCTGCCTCTGTGTGTGGCACCAGCACACCTTGGCACACGTGGCTACGCCATTGGTGATTACAAACACATTTTTTTAAAAAAATTACAAAACAGACTTTTGCGTTTTCAACTATTTACACAGTGATGCTTCAGTGGAACGTTTTCAAGACTTCCACTTTGGAAGGTGGTTTCATTTTTTTGCATTTTTGACTCCCCAAAACGCCGGCACCGTCCGAAGGATAGGTACATGTGGAAAAATGTTTTACATTTTCCACTCTGGAGCATCGTGTAAACGGGGCCTAAAGAGGATGGATGGCAGTGATGGACAACACACAAATCACTGGACAAACAAGAAGAGAGAGCACAGAGAAATGGGCAGTGTTGATGTAATCAGGTTTAGTTTACCATGACCAAAGCAATATGAGATATTCAACTTGTTGTTTAATAACATTGTCAGATTGACTAATGAGAATATAATAAACCAACTCTGATGCTTCGCCATATTCACACCATCAACCTCCAACTAAAGCATAAAAACTCTAAACCAAGGAAGTGCTCCTAAAATTATCTAAACTCAATTACTGCCGTCCGTCTCCTGGGTGACAACCCTCATTTCTTGACACTGCTGGACCCCCAGAGGGAAGATGAAGATGCTCAGAGGAAGAAAAGACGCATAGTTAATTAGGTCATTTGTATGATCCACTTACCTTGGGACAATCTTCTCCTGCATAGCCAGCTCTTACAGAGTAAGAACCGATGTCAAACACCAAAGCTCCCACCTCATCTGCAGAAATATGACAAACGTGTGAATTTGAATTAAACTGTTGGGGCATGCAATGTATGTGAAACTACTGATAAATCATTTTTCTCCATAAAAAATAATATTAAAAGTTTGCTCAGACTCAATCAACTTAAGGGTGTAAGCCTAACAATGACTTATTGCATATACCATCTTGCAATACAGCTTTACTGTTGTTTGAACTGAGAACCAAGTAGGGACTTGGGTAGTTTTTTTTGTTGTTGTTGTTTTCTTTAATTCATACCTGCCCCATGCACAACATCACACAGAACAAAAAAGTGGATTTTTACACCTTAAGAGACTCACACAGAGCTCAACTGAGATTGTCACATCAGATTTACCACTTTTTACCTGTAACTGCAATATGGATAAATGATGAGTTTTTTAAATACAGAAGGTAATTATATTAGCAAAAAAACACAGCTGTAAGCAAAAAAACTCTTTCAAAGAAAAAAAAAAAGGGGGGGGGGGGTGCAACCACTTTCAATTTTCAAGTTTTATGGATCAAAATAATGCCAGTGATAACCTGAAGTCTTCGTTTTCTGTATAGTTGTGGAGGAATTTCAGCCCACTCGTCTGTACAACCTTGCTTCAGTTCATTGAGCTTAGCAACATTTGTTTCTGCACCCCTCTCTTAAGGTCCCACCATAGCATCTCAATCAGGCGGAAGTCTGGACTTTGGTAATTACCACAGCTTGTCTCTCATCTTTTTTACTTTGATGGTTTGCTTGGTATCACTACCCTGCAGCAAGACCCAATTCTAGCCAAGTTTAAGCTGTTGTACAAATACCCTCATTTTTGACTCCTGAATTGTACACAAGGGAGTTCAAGATAAGCCAAACCCAAATCATCTGCCCTCCACCACAGTTCCTGACAGCTGGTGCGCCGTTTGAGCTGTATTTGGTTTCAACCCTCAACATAAACAATATGAATATTATAAGATAGTCAAAATATTGTGAAAGACATTTTGACTTGTATTAGGACAAGCAAGGTGTACCAATTCCAATTTCTGAACACTGCATGCATGGAAGGGGGAGAATAGAGAAAAAAAAATAGATAAAAAAAAAATATGATGATAAATAATATAAAAAAAAAAAAAAAAAGAAAAAATAAAAAAAATATAGGGAAAATAAAAATAAAAAAAAAAAACAGAGGGAGAAAATTAGACCCCTTAAAAAAAAGAGAAAAAAAAAAAAAAAAAAAAAGGTGGAAAAAATAAAAAAAAGTCTGACCTTACACTGAACTTGCTGGGGCACCCATTCCCGGAAAGATTGGAAGATGTCTTGAACGTTTTCCAATTGTACATAGGGTTTCTTACTATAAAACAATAGGGTTCCAGCAACAATTGCAACTCGAAATCAAGATCATTGCTGATGTCTTTCCTCCTTGGCAACGTGTTAAAAAGACCTGAGTGCAGCAGAACAGCAAACTGACAAAACTTCAAGTACACTTAATTAACACCTGGCTGCTATTTACTTTTTCATTCCTATGAATGCAGTACGACTGTGCTTGCCTTTTGCTCTAATTTTTTCAGCATTTTTGCACAGTTTTTGTTCAATAAATGGTGGGAAGGTGTGTGTATACATACATACACACACACATTTATATATATATATATATATATATATATATATATATATATATATATTTATGTCTGGTGTACTTCGTTTTCAGCGTGGATACTGTTAGAAACACTGATCGACATCAAACATAGTGATAAGACAAACCTGCAACATAATGTGCAGCCCATGTGGTGAAACAAAAGGCTAATACCAGTTATAAAAATCAGTAACTGGGCCAACATCATAAATTCAAATTCTTTGTCAGAAATTTCATCCAATTCTCAGCTGATACCCTAGGGATACTTAAATAACCTTTGCATGTACTTAGCATTAATTGAAATGTATATTACGAAATGTAATAAATAAAAACACAAAGTGATCCCAAACTCCTATATGTATTTAATATAAACGCTTTGATTTTACAATATTCACCATATATTTAAGGTTTCCTAATTTACTGCCTTTTCAGCAACATGAACCCCGTTTACGAAATGCAGTAATATATCGAAAGAAGTCTAAAGTCACATGCACAGGAGTATTAAATTAAGAGGACAGTAACCTCTGATTTTATTAATATACTTCGATCCCTATCATAAACAACAGCTACAACAGAATGCCGCTAATTCAGGTCCTGTGCAGCCGACCGGCTTAATAAAATGTTCACTTTCTCTCAGAAAAGCACATTTTAGCCATTGGGACAAAAGAATGGACTAGAGTGAATCGTAAAACTTGATTTTGCACTCCTTATTTCCAGTCGGTCATGCTGTGGTAACTGGAAACATCAAGCCTAATGCTGTATCTGCCAGGTTGAACGGGATGCATTCGTAAACTCAATAAGCATAAGTTCATTCATTTCCCATTAGCTACCGGTGTTCCCCAACCTGACTGTATCACAAACTAAACCTTAGACACGAGGCAAGAGGACTAAAATAACAATATAATTCACACATTCTTGAACTGGAGAGAATAGATAACAAGACTGTACTTCTGATCTATTGTAGAGCCAAACGTTAGCACGGCTAGCTAGGTTTGCTAACTACAAACCTAGCTAATGCTACAGGCTACAGAATGTGACAACGTGGAAAAACAGTTCAGTTTTATAAGAATCCTGAGGTTTCACTCACCGCCTCCATACACTCCGCCACTCATCCTTTAAGAGTTTCACACCTGCAACTTATCAATAGAAGTGATTACAACAGTTATACAGCCGCTAAATGGGTAATCACAACAAAAGAAATTTGCTAGCATGGGTGAGCCGAACAAGCGGGCGCCACAGTGCGTCGAGGATGTCGTCCAATCAGAATACAGCACAGCAGCAGTACTTCCGCTCAGTGACTGCAAGTACTTCCCTGCTCTGGAGTGGACGTGGCCCTGCCGTCTTCATATCTACGTGAGTTAAAAAACTGCTTGAAAAGTATCATTGTCTAACTTTAGAAGATTTTAAACTAATTTGCAGGTGGCATAAGTGCAGGTTTTATAACACCGCGCTATTATTGGTGAGTTTATACTGCGGGACCTTGAGTCACGGTCGCTAGTCTCAACAGCGTTGATCTCGACGACCATGTCACCTCATGCTGCATAAGCAACACTACCGTACGGACACCCACGTGTTTGAACTTTAAAAATAGAAATCTCAAATTAGTCTTGTAGTTAATGTGCTGTAACATCGGAGGTGACAAATGTGTCCTTGCTATGTAATGAATAAATTTGAGTGTCTGCTGCTTTGTGATTGTCCAAAATTGGATTAATTGCGCAAGCGCATACGGTGATAGAGTAACTAGCAGGACAATATTCTGAGACTCGCAACAGGTATGTGTGTATAACCTTGAAGACTATTTTAATGCATTAGAAATATGAAAAACAGTCTTTAGCATGAATGTGTTTCGATTAAAATAGTTGTGGTTTGACGATTTATTTGGGCCTATTTTTAATGTAAGGGTTTTGTGAAAATATTTTAAATCTCTATTTTGCACAGTATGTGTCTCCTTTAGCCTCTAACATTTTTTTAGGTAAATAACAATTGCCTTTTAAATAAATGTTGCTTCTGTCAAAATTTAAATATCCTTCCACAGTCCAAGGTGACATCATCAAAAAGTTTGTCAATCTAACAGCAAATAAATGGACTACATAACATAAAGTATGTTTGTTTCATTTACCTCCCAAGAGCCAAATTAATTTAAAAAAAATTTTCAAAATTTTAACTGCATAAAAAAAAGTGCACTTTTATAACTAGGTTACTACAATTATTGTAGATGAATTAATGGGTTAATTTCCTGCCTGGTTGTTTTTAGTTTATTAATATTTTAGACTTGAATTGTACATCAAATATTCAAGTTTCACATTTACAGAAAATGGGTGATGAAGAAAAAGGTCTTTATTTGTGTTGTCAGTTTTACACCTGTTGAGAAACTTCATTTGCTGTCAGTCGCGCATGCTATCCTGCTCTGGACTGTACAAGACAAATGAGCTTGTCGGTGTAGGTTGTTACTAGTTTTTAAACCCTTTTTAAGCAGTTTCGTAATATAAATAATAAATGCTTTAAGTCTTCTGTTGACCTGAATGTTGAGAGGAAGATCTTTCTCTAAACAATTTATGAATGACCTTTTAACATGCTGGTGGAAAGTTAACATGTTAAATTAAACTTTAACTTGTTTTGTTTTTTTTTCTTTTCAGCACTCATGCAGCGCTGCCTGACTCTGACCCTTGCCCAGCACAGCAGGCTCCTTTTACGATACAAGTTTCCATCTGTCCACTGCCAGCAGTCGGCAGCCATGTCAAGTCTTCTCATCAACCAGCCCAAATACTCATGGCTGAAAGAGCTGGGCTTGTCTGAGGACAACCACGGTGTGTACAACGGAAGCTGGGGAGGCAGTGGTGAGGTTGTCACATCCTACTGCCCTGCCAACAATGAGCCAATTGCAAGAGTTACTCAGGCCACATTGGCAGAGTATGAAGAAACTGTCCAGAAGGCTCAGGAGGCCTGGAAGTTGTGGGCAGATATTCCAGCTCCAAAACGAGGGGAGATTGTGAGGCAGATTGGGGATGCATTAAGAAAGAAGATTAAAGTGCTTGGAAGCTTAGTATCGCTAGAAATGGGCAAGATTTATGTTGAGGGAGTGGGAGAAGTTCAGGAGTATGTTGATGTGTGTGATTATGCTGTTGGGCTGTCCAGAATGATTGGTGGACCCATGCTTCCTTCAGAAAGACCAGGCCATGCCCTCATTGAACAGTGGAATCCAGTTGGTCTCGTTGGTATCATCACTGCCTTTAACTTCCCCGTGGCTGTCTATGGCTGGAACAATGCTATTGCTCTGACCTGCGGTAATGTCTGCCTCTGGAAAGGTGCCCCAACCACCCCCCTCACAAGTGTCGCAGTTACCAAGATTGTGGCTGAAGTGCTGGAGCAGAATAACCTGCCTGGTGCCATCTGCTCCATGACCTGTGGAGGTGCAGATATCGGCACTGCCATGGCGAAGGACGAGCGTGTGGACCTGGTGTCTTTTACTGGCAGCACTCATGTTGGCAAGATGGTGGCCATGATGGTGCAGGAAAGATTTGGGCGCAAGCTGCTAGAGCTTGGTGGAAACAACGCCATCATCGTGTTTGAGGATGCAGATCTGAGCCTTGTGGTGCCTTCTGCTGTGTTCGCATCTGTAGGAACTGCTGGTCAGCGTTGCACCACAACCAGGAGGCTGATGCTGCATGAGAGTGTCCACGATACCGTGGTTGAGAGGATTGCCAAGGCCTACAAGCAAATCCGTATTGGAGACCCCTGGGACCCCAGCACCCTCTATGGTCCCCTCCACACCAAACAAGCTGTGGAGCAGTATCTAGCAGCCATCGAGCAGGCCAAGCAGCAGGGTGGCACTCTGATCTGCGGAGGAAAGGTGATGGATCGTCCTGGAAACTATGTGGAGCCCACAATCATTACAGGACTGGCTCACGACGCACCCATCGTCCATACTGAAACCTTTGTTCCCATCCTCTACGTCCTCAAGTTCAAGACAGAAGAGGAGGCATTTGCGTGGAACAATGAGGTCAAGCAGGGTCTGTCTAGCAGTATCTTCACCAAAGATATGGGCAAAGTTTTCCGTTGGCTGGGCCCCAAAGGATCCGACTGTGGCATCGTGAATGTCAACATTCCCACAAGTGGAGCTGAGATCGGAGGAGCCTTTGGTGGGGAGAAACACACGGGGGGCGGAAGAGAGTCTGGCAGTGACTCTTGGAAACAGTACATGAGGCGCTCAACGTGCACAATAAACTACAGCAAGGATCTTCCTCTGGCTCAGGGCATCAAGTTTGAGTAAAACCATCAAGTGGCTCATTTCCATGAACGTAAAGAACGGCACTAAAAATAAAAATTACTGTTGCTAAACACATGCAAAACATTTCTTGTTGTATTTTTGCATTCAGAAAGGTCAGCTTGAATTTACAAAAAGATTTGGAATAATTTTGGTTCTGTCTTTAGCTGTTGCTGTAGATACTAATCCTGGATTTGAAACTACTTCAATAGTTTTGTGTTTAAGGTCAAATCCTGTTTCTCCAAATGTTAGTGTGCACTTTTCTACAAGCACTTCAGATGAGAGCTTGCGAATCATATAAATGTACCAGATATACTGTACTTTATACTGTTATAAAAAAATAATAAATTGTTTATTTTGAGGAAAAAAATGGCAGTGGACATTATGATTATTTTAAAATCAACCTGTTGCAAACAGCATTGCCTGACTGCATAAAATAATCTTACAGTTACTGTTCTATAAATCAACACATTAAACAATGGCTGTTTGCTTCCTATTTACCACTTTAAAACAAAACAAACTACTCAAAGGAGCATAAATTAGGAGGCAGTGTATTTTTTCTCATTGTGTAAATTGTCACTATTGGCATCATAAGCATTTTCATGGTTATCTAAGGACTCCTGAAATACAAGTTGCTGATTCAAGGAAAGATTCATGGATGTGACTATAGTTAGAAGTAATGTATGAAATTAAATGAATTCCCATACATTCCTACGTCTGGAAGTCAGTTGTTGAAATCTTCTGGAATTTAAATGGGATCGTTGTACGACTGATAATGATTTCACTTTTTTTTTTTCTTTTTATGAACCAAAAACAAAGAAGATTCATGCAAGTCTGCAGAGCACCCAATCATTCACACATTAATACCAGATCTGAAATCCACATTTTTTGTATTTTAATGTGGTGAAAGTGAACGGATGGTCTGGCAGGCCTAAGCTCCACAGATATTTCAGTCTGTTGTGCTCTAAGCGAGCAAATGAAGAAAATTGAAGAAAAACAATAATTTTTTTTATTTTTTGTCTCTTTATTAGTGAGAACACTACTATAGAGGATCAGTTTCAGACAAAACTACAGAGTATATAAAAGGAATATTATTCCAGATTCATATCAAAGTTAATAAATTTTAGATTAATTTTGTGAACATAAGTTCCTTGTAAAGTCCTCCAGGTTAAAAGATGAAGCCATGTGGTCTCCATCCAGTATCTATTAATTATAAAAGAAATATAGTTACAGTGTTATTGGTAATAGCTTTCTTCATTTTGAGTTATTTGCTGTGTGTATTGATCAAAACTGTTGCAATACATGAAAGTGAGCTGTGTCCACTTATTTTGTTTTTATTAAGCTGATTGAATGGAAACATTAAGATGCTAAACATAGGTGGGTGCTCAGCCTTAATGCTATCCTGGAGTAATGATACCAATTCTGTCAATTATTCTGTAATTTCCTTAACAGTAAGAAGGAAATCAACTCTGTCCCTTTAATAAAAATACTACTCCATCGTCCATTCTGGATGGCCAGCCCACATGCTGGCCCTCCCACTCAGCAGCTCTCCACCTCATACTCCAGCTCTGCCTTTCTCTCCATTTACTGCTTCTCCTGCAGCATCTGCACTCAGTGCTGAAAGGAAGAACTGAAACCACAGCGTTGTGTTCGACTCATAATCCATG
This sequence comes from Atherinomorus stipes, assembly GCA_023101725.1. Taxonomy (NCBI): domain Eukaryota; kingdom Metazoa; phylum Chordata; class Actinopteri; order Atheriniformes; family Atherinidae; genus Atherinomorus; species Atherinomorus stipes. The sequence continues at coordinate 1,138,150 of JALJCO010013434.1, forward strand.
CCATTTAGGACGTATGCAGCTAACGCCCGCTTCCTCTGCAACTCATCTGCGCTGGAAGAAGGTAGAGAATCTGCCTTTTTTTTCTCTCTCATTGTTTATCCGGTAGTGTGCATGTGGCATCTGTTTATCCACAGCATCACAGCCAGACTGAAGCAGGTTAAAAGGCGAGCAGACTTTTCCAGTTGCAAGGTCTGAAGTGAAAAACTGGGTTGTAGATATCTGAACTCAAACAATTTAAGCTCCAGCTGCAGGTGAGATTGTTAAATGTATGCATTTATGTGGTGTAAAGGGGTTGTGTTTGGTTTTCAGGCCTCTGGGAGGTTATGCCTTGGTCTTATCTCGTGGTCACAACCTGCGGTGCACCAAAATGTCAAGTAAAAATAATTATGGGCTCATGGTAATAAATTAATGATTATCTGGTATCATAGTGGTGCAGCTCTAAAGGGAGGCATTTAAAAAGTGTGGTATTAGCACACCGGGGTTGTTCCTTACTTCCTTTAATTTCTTTTTTCACCCATACATAACTTGAATGATTCACTTCTTAGGAAACCCAGAGCATGTTAGTTCATGATTTGTACTGTTTATCGTACCCCTGATTTACAGAAGTGTCTGGGATTCCCCTAAACTGAAACAATCTCACTTCTTCACTCTGCACATTTCCTCTGCAGCTTCTCCCTGAAACAAAAGCTGCTCGTCATCTCAGCTTTACAACAGATTTCATTCAGATCTTAAACTGATCCTTTTTTTTTTTTCTTTCTTTCTTTTTTTTTTTTTAGAGAAACCTGCAGCACAGATTATTTTCTTATTCTATTTTATTCTGTTCCTGGAGGTGTTACAGTTGTGGCATTTTAAAACAGTGTCATTGTAGACAATACTTTCACTTTATGGTGTCTTAACTCACATCACCATGTGAAATATATGCTCAATAGTTCTTTTTCTGTTTGTTCTGACATTTGTGAGCTATTCTGATTCTTTTTGTTTCTTTTTTTTTAAGAATCCTAGTAATACTTTTTGTGGCTTTTGCCCATATGTCCAGCCATCTCAGTGGACACTTCTCTGCAGCATGTACATGCTTCTGTCTCACTCTGTCATTTTAGGCAGCAACAGCAGTCGCAGCAGCAAACCTGACTTAGTGTCCTGCAGCATTATCACAGAAATGATGAGGGCTCTTCACCAAGCTGTCACTGTGACAGTCTCTCACCGACCAACAATAGAACTGAGATTAGACAAGAACTCGGCACATAGACAGAGTAAACTGCTTGTTGTGCTGCTCAGAACTAAGGGCATCCAAAATTTCAGGTAATACAGATTAGTCAACTCTCCCAAGATATCAGAAATTACAGGCAAACTGCAACAAAAAGTCTTTCAAAAATTGAAAAAAATCCAGCTAATTATGAATGTTTCCTTTTACCATTTAGAGGTTTCTTACACCTTCAACTTCTTTGCGTTCAAGCTCTTCAGAGTTTGCAGAAGTCTTTTTTTTTTTATAGTAATTTTTAGCTTTTCAGGTTTCAAGAGTCAGAAGTTATTGTGGAATAATGTAAAACAGCTAATCTATTCCCCATTTGTTTTTGTTGGGTTTTGGGGTTTGTTTTTTTTTTTTTTTCATAATGCTTTGGATATTTTTGGCCTTTAGAAAAGAAAGATTTAGATATTACTTGCAGCAAAGAACCAGAATAAGAATTGGATCCCAGCAAGCTTTTCATTTGGTAACTCAACACAGGAGGCTAAAGAGCGCTTCCCTTTTACAGTTTTGTGCCATCAGATATTGATCCAGATTATTATACTGCTGAAAAACTCCACACCTTTACCAGAAATCTAGTCTCCTGACACTCTAAATACTTCTGTAATCTCAGGATTTTATCACTTTTTTGATGCACCAGATGCAGTCACAAAATAGCGTCACAATTTCATAGAACCTCAGCCATGTTTATAGCTTCATGATGCAACTAATAACCAAGATGCTCTATTTTGGTTTTCCTCTTTATATTTTTTGTTCAATGAAAATTCTCCTGGTTTGCACCTGTCTTTTTGCAAACCATGTCTTTGTATGCCTGTATTTCAAAAGTTACACCACTACAGGAAAGTTTGGGATCACTGTCCTGCTGGATTTAATAGGAGAGTGACGCCAAACTTTTGAGCAGTAGTGTACATCTTAGCACTACAACTTATCTTAACCTACAATGACACCTGGAAACTTGATAGCATTAATACGTGTTGGAACAGGAATTTCAGAAGGCTACATTTGGAATCTTTATATTAGATGGCACTCTTGTTTCTTCACAGCTTTTTTTGCATTCACTTTTTTGTATTAATTTAGGTCACCTGATGGATTTATATGTGTGTATATATATATATATATATATTGTGTGTGTGTGTGTGTGTGTGTGTGTGTGTACAGTCATCCTCAAAATTGTTCATACCCTCCAATTATAGAAGGAAAAAAAATCAGTTGTCACAAATTGACAAAAAATTGACAAAAAAAAAAAGATATAGAAATTATATGAATATCATGACATTAATTTTTAATTATGGTTCCAAAGAAATATTAAAAACAAACACATTAAAAATTAAACAAGCAAACAAGCATGATAGAGCTCCGAAGCTAAAATTTTGTTGAGCAACACTTTCAGGCAATCACTGCAATCAGCTGTTTCTGTAATGTTCAAAAAGACTTCTACACCTGCTGACAGGCTTTTTGGTCCATGGTTCACGGGATAGGTGCTCTAATGTGTCTGGGACAGTTATGATTGTTTCTTTTATTATTAATTTCAACCACAATTCAAAAGCAATATTTTATTACACTAAATCATATTTTTGTATATTTTTATTTGTTATTAGTTTCTCTACTTTCTTGTTTTTGAATTACTATTGTGAATTTAGCCTTCTCTTTAATTGGAGGGTATGAATAATTTTGAGGACATATATATATATATATATATATATATATATATATACAGTATAATATATATATATATATATATATATATATATATATATATATATATATATATATATATATATATATATATATATATATATATATAATGTGGATAAAAGATGATTATGTGTTCAATAAGGACATATTTCACTTAGTAGTTTTTCCTCTCAAGATGGATCATTTCACCAGAACCAGTCCAGTTCAAGCTGTGCCAGTCAGCAAGTAAAACCTCAGAACTGTCACCGTTTATTCTCCTCACCACAGAGAGGAGGAGAGGGAGAAATGGTAGGAAGCTCGACAAGGCACGCATATTTTAAGTCACTTTGCACACTTCAAGAGGGCTCTTTTTTTTTCCAATAATCCATTATGCATAGCAGCTCTGGCTCTCCCTGGTATTTCTCCTACCTTCTTGACGTCAGTTGCCATTTGTGAGGGTTACCCTGGCAACGGCCAGCCTCCCCGGGAGATGTCTGGTGGATAAGACGGCCCTGATAAAGCCTTTTAAGGTTTTACTGTTGCTACACCTTTTAATTGCCTTTGATACAGTAGAAGTATTACATGTATGGGTGTATAACAAGTTGACCCCCCACCCCCCTAAAAACAAAGGAATGCATAGATAAAAATGCATGAAAAAACGGCTTCAGATTGATGCCACACTATATTCCTTTGATTTGATCACCCACGGATTGAGATCATCTTTAGACAAGCCTATGAAACTGAATTGGATATGATTGCTCTATTTTTTACCACAGTTTGCTTTGCCCCTCGGTTACACCAAACACATGTGTGCTTCCTATTTTTATAATGTGGCTCTGTAGTGATAATTTAATATGACAAGATCCAGCTAATTGAAATGCCTCTGGACAACATGTAGCTATCAAATAATATGAAAGCATTATGAACACTTTTCATCTGAACCATTAAATCTTAAGTTCCTCTTTGGCATGCAAACTAGTATGGAGACCTAAGACTGTAAAAAAAAAAAAACATGGAGACACATGTAATAATATATTCAAATGTAAAACTGCAGAATGTTTCTCTTTGTTTTTGCATTTGTGCAAAATATCAGCTGACAAGCAGTTAGAAAAAGAAGACCACTGCAACCTGTTGAGCTTAGGGAGAGGAACGGGTCAGCGTGAGACATTTTTACTGAACCACCCTCATATTCAAATTATGTAATTCATTTGCATGACGCTTATAGGGCATTGAGCTTCGCTACTTTATTACCCATGATCAGTTTGCATGTATGCAAAATTGCCTGAGATGTGTGCAACAATACAGTTGTGTTACTGTACACTATACCTGATCCAGGCTCCAGGATGCTATTTATAGCCTCACCAACATATGTGACTTTCTTTTTTTTCTGGTTGCAGGCTATTTATGTGCTATTTTTACAGTGTCAATTTGCTCCCTCCCTTTCGTTTTGGTTGCCAGGCAATCGACCAAGGGACCTGATTGGCCAAGGATGTGCTTTTGGATACACTGACTGTGATTCTCAGCTGGCTAATGAATTCATTCTTCTTGCTCACTACAGGCAAAGTTGACACCTTCTGAAGGGTTTATTATTATCAATATTATTAAAATTCAATAAATCTGTATCTCAAAAGGCTGTAAATGCCACATTAAGAGTTTACTAAATAGTGTAAACTTTTTTTTTTATATTTTTTTTTTTTTTACCTGCCTTAACAAAAAGCTGAAGCTGACCTAAGATCATGTCATCTTTAAAACAAGTTATGGCAAAAACCTGTTGATACAACTGAAGCAACATTTTCTACATAAAATACAGCAATAAATCGTTCAAATTTATGTCACACAGTATAAAAAATATAGATTTTTTTCTATTTCATAAAATTTTATGAATGACTGGGTGACACATTTTGCATCTGTAATATAATGTAATAACATCAGCTAGTTTCCAGGTTGCTCCACCAATCATTGCAAAAGATAAAATAACATAATTTCAGCTGCACTAACAGCAAACCAGCTTCAATATACTATCATCTGCTATCATGTTAATTCTAATCCCCATAATCTGTTTATGTGGAAATTGGTCTGACACACCTAAACTACTGCTGTGTAAGTGAATTCAATTAGACTTAATCTGACCCCATGCCTCTCTGAAAGGAAACCAAGGGGCTGGGAAAACTTTCATCCTCCCTCCATTGATTCTGGCTCGTGCAGAGATATGGAAAAGCCTATCCCACTGCTCCCTTTCATTGGCCTTATTAAAAATTCATCCTGTCCTAATGGAGAGAGATCCTTTTCAATGTGCCCGTGGCAGGCCAACCACGGTGTGCCGGCTGAGACGTGGCACAGCTGCCTTCTGGCACAATGCAAACCAACAGATGACAATTTGAATGTTTTAGATGCTTATTATATAAACTAAGTGAATAGTCTTCCATTTATTCCCATCTATTTTTGAAGCTCTATATTTGTTATATCTCTATGAGACCAGTTATTCTCTTTCTGAATGAGTTGGCCAGATTATTATCTGGCCAAAAAAAAAAAAAAAACTGCATCCATCACATTTTCAGTGTGCAAGGGTTTGCATCTGCAGCTTAACTAGAGAAATGGCTAAAAATTTTAGTTATTCATCTTATAATCCAAGTGTACTTTAGAAAGCTGGAGTATGTTGGTTTTAAATTTATTGTTGAATAGTTGCAGTATAACCACCCAAAATTTGTTGCCGCTTGTGCACAGTTTTTGCTTTTTATGTGTTTATATATGAAAAATGCACAAACTTTTTATTCATCTATTTGCTTTTTTGTCTCAGTTGTTAATTCCCTCATGGACTAACCTACTTTGAAATGTACTTTGCATTCCCCACTTAGAGCTTCTGATGCTGGAGTTTCATGACTGTTATGGGTTATTTAATGTGCAAGTATTTAAAGTCAAACGGTGGAGTTTTGCTTGAAAATCCAAGATGAAGTTCAGCTGAATCACTTCTACTATGACTTTACAACACTATAACAAGCTTTACGGCTTATTTCTTTCCTGTATCCCATTCGGTTCCTTTTTGAAGAGGGGCTGACAGACAGTACCATTTCGCCCGTAGGGTAGACGGCCAGTTTATGCCTTCTCCCCAACATGTTATAACTACAAGCTCAATTATTATTAGCGATTGTTTTATAGACTCGACTTAAAATTTAATATGCTTATTAAAGACTTATATTTTAAAGGCAGTTGCAGGGTCGAGAAAATAGAAAAATATAAATGTATCTGCCACTGCGCACCCCTCAGGGTAAGCTGTTGCCATGTTCCCACTTTCATGGGTGTGGTGATTAGCTTGCTTGGTGAAAATTTTAGTCAAATCCGACCCTCGTAGGGCTCGCCTGTAACCATTTAAGCAAGTTAAATAGACTTAAAATTAACACGCCACCCGTTGCGATCTCTCTTACAGTTCATACCATGGTTGTGTGAAAACAGATCGGCGTGACTCGGATTGCAAGGATAGACTGAGCCAAAACGCCTGCTTCAGGTAAGGACGTACAGTCTGTCTTGGTATTTTGGTGGCTTTAAAGCTATTTCCTGATTTGCTCCTGTCGGTTTTATTTTGCTTTACATTGTGGGCGAGTAGGGAAAATATTTATGAGCTTAACGTTTTGACAGCAGCGACGTGGTTGTTAAAGCAGCTGTTCCCAAGCTACAAATGTAATGTGCCTTCCCCCCCTCTCTCTCTTGCAAAGCTTTTCTCTACTTAAAATCCACAGTTATCCTACGGGGCCTTTTTTACAGGCTGTCAAATGACTGAGGCGGAACTACGACCACAAAACCTGTTACTAGTTTAGGCTCAGTCTTGTGCTTTTCTATTCCAGTCACCAAATTTATTTTTCCTTGTTGCAAGACCCCAATACAGAGTAGCCCCCCCCCCCCCCCCCTTTTCCTCCTTTATTAAATATACACGACAGTTCGCCTTTAACTGAATATCAACTGATAGCTTGTTGAGGCTCGTGCGCTCCTGTAATTTGCTGTTTGCACCAGAAACGTAACTGGACTCATCTTTTCACAAAAGTACAGCATATATTATCTTCGTACAGTCTCGTAATGTGATGAAACCAATGATTTCCTGTGTGTAGTCGGCTGTATAGGTGTAACCATACCGATCTGCTCATATTGACCCACAGGTGTGAGAAGTTTAGGCTACAACCTAAAATGTTCTAATTGATGAAACCAAATGAAAGACTTGACTGCGTGTGATTATTAAAACAAGCATAACGGGATGATTGGGGGAGAGATGTCCTCTTCTGCTTAGATTGTTGGCACCTAGCTTTAGAAAAATATCAAATAAATGGGGGTGGGGTGGGGGATCTATTCTTCACCTTTTAAAAGCATTGTGTCAGACGTGTTGATAATTATTGAAAATATTTGGGGGATAGCTTTGATGATCACTCACCATTATAAGTAAACCATCCAACTACTGTAAAATGCAAATTTCTGTTTGATTTCAGTTTCTCCAAAGTGGTGATTTCGCTGCTTTTCTTTTCCACGCTACTGTGTTTGAGTCCTCCAAAATTAATTAATACATATATTTACACAAAAGCCAATCATTAAATGCTGTCCAAAATTTAAGGAAGGTTAACATGAAAAGTTAGACAATAGTCTTATAGCCAAAAATACTTCAATCTAGTTCTGAATTTCATATGAATTTGAGTTGTACTATAATATGAACTCGTATTATGGGACCATGTTACAAATTACTTTTTTCTTTGTAAAGATAATTTAAAATTCTGAATGAAAACTGACTTAGTGACCTTGTAGTTTATGTTTTATATATGTTACTGTACACAACGTATTTATAAGCCGGTTATTGACAATATAGATACAACAGCCTTATGAAGATACTTAGCTCTAATCTGTTGCAGTCTGTCGTGACTGAAACGGTTTCATGTGTTGATTCACCTTCATGTTGCAGCATGTAGTTTGTGGAGCTGTTGAATTTTGTATCAAACACAGAGGTGCTTCATTTATTCAGCATTACCCACTGATATGGATGAAATGATATGAACACCTGTCAGTGTAGTGTGTTCCTTTTAACATAATTTGACTGATTTCAGCTACGTTACCCACCTTGTGTAGGTTCTTCTTAATTTTTTTTTTCTATAATTATTTGCACATCACCTCAACACACACTTGAGACCTTGTGTGGTATCACTAAAATCTTGATAAAGAATTTGTTACCATAATTGTGTAATTGCCTGCTGTAGGTGGGGTGAAACATGTGACTCAAGTAGGTCAAACAGTCATTGCATTCATTCTTCTGTTTAGAGTAATAAAAGCCAAAATCAACTGGAAGTCCTAATGGAGTTGAAATGCGTCAGGTGTTTAGTCCTCTGTTACTGGCTGCTGCTGGTTTTGCACTTAATTATTTTGTTTTTAATTATTTATGATAAAAGGACATGATATTTGTTTCTCAACTGGCAAGAGGAAAGAAGGCCTTTCACCTTACTGGAACATTGTAAAATATTTCCTCCATTCTCTAGATGTTTGGAGTAGTCACTGGGTCACCTAAACAAGTTTACAACTGGTAGAGTTGCCCTGCTGTATTTAGTTTCATACTGTCACACAACAAAATGTGTTGGGCTTCCTTTTTGGTTTATGTGGACACTTAGCTCAGAAACTCTAAATCTGTGAAATCGAAAGCCAAGGTTAGTTGTATCTTTTTAGGGCTGTCAGTTTTGAGTTAACTCATATTAATGGCAAATTAATCACAAATTTTAACTTGACATGTATCGCTAGGGCACTGTAGGCTTGTGACAACTACATGCTGCTCCAAGAAAAAAAGACCCCTAAAAAAGCCCTTTTGCAGTGAGAGGAGTTAATTTCGGATACATCGCTGTACTGTCTGCGTGGTGGAACAAATCCACAACTAACATGTTTGTTTATCTTTTTTTATGATGTTTATGATCATTTACAAGCATAATCTTTGATCGGGAAAGTTTTACCAGTCACATAATTTTCTGATGATGTCACCAGAGGGTCTCTAAAGGATTGAGATTTGTAGCTTGTATCTTGCTTGTTGGCTTGTTATGCTAACTTAGCCTCCCATGTTTTGTTTAGTTTTTTTATGCTGGGAAAACTTTAAAGATCAACTTTCTGTTTAAAGGTTCCTTCTCGGGATAATTTCTGCAACTGCAATGTAGTTTTTGCGCTACTTCCTGAAACTACGGGGACAGGTGGGGCATAGATCATGCGTGCACTAATCGTGCATTAAAAAAATTGAGTGCCGTTAAAAGGAATTTGCATTAACAAGTTGTTAACATGTTAACTTTGGCAGCCCTATTTTTTTTTATGTTATTTTACAGACTTATATAGTGAGTCGTCTTTGGCATACTTATGCAGAGTTTATTATAAAAATGTGAACATTGTACAGGAGATATGTCAAATCGAATAATGGCTGAAGACAAAGGAACATAACTGACAGACAAATTTTGTTTTGAAAGGGGGGATTGCCAGTCATGGAAAGATTTTATAAGAGATCACAATAGGAATTTTAAGAACATTTGAGTTTAGGCATTAATTATAAAGTTCTCACCGCAGGTAATGCTGCTATAATTTGTTCAGACTCCTATGTTGTTTTGTTCTAACATTGCAGATGTGTGTGGCTTCTTCCTGTGAGAGACCTTGAAGAAAGTTCATGTTATTTCTGATACTAGTCTTTTTTATCTTCTGAAGTACTTGCTGAAGCCATAGTTCAATATATGAATTATCAAAAACTCATTAGGAGCACTGAATCAACCACGTCTCCAGTCAGAAATGTGTAATGGCTAATCTGTTATTGAAAATACACTACAAAGAAACTGGATTTCATTGCATTTCATTCTCTTCAAGTCCCTGTTTGTAAATGGGATAAAACCTAAAATGAAAGTTTGAATGCTCCGTTTGAGTTGGCACATCTCGCCTATGATGAACACAGAAGAGAGGATGAAAATGGTCAATAACAGGATAGTTTTTTTCTTTTTAGATGTTTGATATGACTGCAGTCTGTCATAAGTGAGAATTTAGTTTTTTTTTGAATTTCTTTTTGAATACAGTCGCAAAGTATTGGTAGTAGTAGTTTTGTAATGATAATGATTCTTATTCTATAGTGATGACTGGTTGTTGCCATAATTGCTATTATTGTTAATATTATTATTAACAATCCTATTATTATAGGTATTATTGATGGTATTATGTAGTAATAATCTTATATACAGTATTTTCTAGTTTTGTGTGGTGAAGCCTTGGCTTCTTCCCACTCCTTTTCAGTCGTATCTTTCTTCTTTTTTTTTTGGTTTGTTTTTAATTGTCTTAAGTTCAAATAAACTTTAAAAGAGTAAACTAAAAAGTATCCATGCTTGAATGTCCACAGTTCGATGTTGTTGGATGTGTTCTTTTGTCCCAGTTCTGTTGGCAGCATCAGGCTGAGCTGGTTGGATGTTGTCAGTAGCAGAGCAGTAGCAACTGTAACCTCCTGCAGACTGTTGCAGAGTCCCAAATGTGGCCGTGCCAAGCATCCCTATCTACTGTAGCTAGCAGCCTCGTACTGAACAATGGGCAGCTCCAGCACACAGCTCTGCCTTTGTTGACCCAATCCTGTGCAGTGCTCTGGGCTTTTGTTGACTGGTTGCATGACTCAAGTCATACAAGTGGAGAAGAGACACCAATACACAGGAAGAGGTTTACAGTGATAAACATTTAAAGGTAGACTGCATCTGGCACTCTTCTAAAGACGATTCAGCCTTATCACAGTTTCATTTGGCTGCAGATATGGTTGCATAAGTAGCAGGTTTGAGTGTCCTGTTTACTGTGGGTTTCTGAATTAATTTAGTTTCAGTATGTCAGCAAGACCATTCATGTTCTTCCACTAATGCTCCTAAATCAGAGTTGCCATTTTTATGTAAATTAGCTGGACCATCATTGAAACTTTTTTCAGAATTTTCCATAAACATTTCAGCTTTGATCATCATCACCTTTGTCTCTGTTGCATCGTGTCATGACAGAAGCCTCTCAAAACACTCAATACTCATATTGAGTGTTTTGTAGTCTGTAAGTAGTCATGTATGACGTGGCAGAATTCGAAGCCATACAGCATAATAGATCCACAGCAGTCATACAGCCACTCTGACGCTGAGAGCCTCTCTTCAAGTGGGTTGCGTCAGCTATATGTAGAGGAGGCTGTGACGTCATCTTTGGGCAGCTGAAAGCAGTTCAATGTCTCATTACTGTCAAAGACTCCCTTGGCAGAGACGAATGTGTCCACTATGAACAGTCCTTTGCATCCTCACTTGTGTCACCAACGCTAACTGATCCAGGTATTTCAAGAGATTTCTTTTATCTGGATAAATGTCTTTTAAAAGGAACATAAACGTAATATCAATGTCTTAGATGTTTGGGTTTTTTTATAAGTGCAAAATGATAATAATATGACAATGAATGGATGTGCTTGTTTTTCCGTGGAAAGGAAGAACTTGGTCTAATTGTTGAATTATGGAAACTGGAACTGAAAATTTAATCTGACTTATACACTGCAGACTGTAAGGCAGCAGGAAAATGGGGGGGGGGGGGGGGGGGGGGGGGGGGGGACCAGACATTTCTGAGGAGTATCTAAGTGCTCTGTGACCCATTTTCAGGCTCCCCAAGGTAAAGGAAGTGGTAATTGGCACGTGCATACGCACACACACCTGCATGCATGTGCAAACAAATGCTTAATCCCACACATTAAAACCCAGACACTAATTTGCTTACATAACATATACATTCACCCAACACGTGCACGTGTTTTCTCTTATCATCAGGGCATGATGTCTAATAAAGCATCCAGATCTCCCCACAGTATATGACAGAGGCTTATTCAGCACACATACGAATGTGAGCTGAGCAAACAGTACAATGCAACAACACAAAAGACTGATTGAGTGAGAAAAGGTCAGGGCATGGTTCAGATGGCCTTTTGAACCACAGTGTGGGTGTTTGAAGAGCTAGACCACCCTCCAAGCCACTACCCAGCCTTGCCATTCCCGTGGTGGCTCTGGATGGCAGCATTGTCCCTCGCAGGTCCTTCCTCTCCCCAACAGGATACCTGTGTTTGTTTGCTGGAAGTGTTCCCATCCTTTGCATCTGTCAGGCTGTTGAACTTAAAAGTATTTCTATCTCTTTCTTGCAGGTGTCAGCTAGAGAAGTGTGTGTGTGTGTGTGTGTGTGTGTGTGTGTGTGAGTGAGAGAGTGTGTGTGTGAGGAGGGGTGAGTGCGGGCGTGTGTGAAGGCACGTGTTTTACTCGTCCAGTGTTTGGAGTGGAGTCTGTCCTGAACGCATCTCAGAGGGACAATGAGTGAGTTGGAACAGTTGCGGCAAGAAGCCGAGCAACTACGTAATCAAATTCGGGTATGTTTGTATTTTTTAACATGTTCATATGACGTACACTCATCACATGTTGAACGTAAACTTGCACCATTTCATGGGACAGTAATGCATATGCAGTACCCATAAAAAGTTTAAACACAGTTCCCATTAATTCCAGTGGGAAAATGTGTCCAAACTTTTGAATGGTAGTGCAACTTGTCAGCCTGTCCTTATATAGGAGTTTGATTTATTTATTGTGTTTTTTATGTGTGTGTAAGTTGTGCAATGATGAATTAGTGAATAAACTAAAAGTTGTAAAATAAACATCGTTATTATGTTCCTCTTTTGTTGTAGGATGCTAGGAAAGCCTGCAGTGACTCCACTTTGTCCCAGGTAAGAGACTTTTCTGTAAGCATGTAGAAATGTTTTTTTGTTTGTTTTTGTTTTGCTTTTTTGGAGAGCTCCTGTATGTGTCTTATTGGATGGCTCTTTATGATGGCCTGTATCCTTTTACTATAGACCTACAACTCTACTATGGTGTTAGAAATGCCTGCTAGCCAAGTTTCTGCAGTACCAGAAACTGCAGTTTCACAGCCCTAATTTTCAGTGTCGCTTCAGGCACATTTTGGGTGTCATTTATGTATGTTTCTTATTTCTGCTGAGGTTTTTAACAAAATGGTTAAAGGGAGTAGAGGCAGGAATTTAAAAAAACCCAAACATGCATGTCCATTTTTTTTTATACTAATGGGTGATGAAGCGCCAAATACCAAAAATAACGTTTCCACCCACGTTTCTCTCCGTTGCCTTGAACAGGCTGTGTGCTGCAAAATACGCTGCAATTCAATGTCCGAATTTCCCGCGCTGCCCTGCGGACGTAATGTCAAATGACCTACATCCGCTGTTTTGATACAACATGGTTGTGTTAAATTCAAAAACTGTGAGCGATAGTTATGAATTCTTTTGCCATCAGCAAACGATCCAGATCAACTGAAAGACACTAAAGTGTAACTACGAAGAAAAAGGTGAGTAAACAACATTATAGCTTCAGTTTAAGCACGCTCCCGTGACGGCTTGGCTCGTGGCTGCAGTTACCTGAAGCACCAGTCGCGAGTTTCGTTTCTTTATCTTGCCTCAAGTCCCTTTAAGGTTTTGGTAAAAGTACAGGGTGGGGTGTCATTCTCTCTATAGCATAAACCATTTGTAATCTCATGGAACTGCTACTGCGAAAAATGGGGGTCATGAAACAGCAGCTGTAGCTCCCATACTGTAAATACAGGGGGCTGCTGCAAGAATGGACAGTAAAATTCTTCTACCATGCTTCATCTTGGTGAATGTCCTGGCTCACTGAAACTGAAAAAGAAGGTAGTTCAGAAAAACAAAGAAGATAAATACTTAAAAAAAAAATACTTAAATGCTCTAAATGCTAAAACACCATTTCCATTTAAGTTCATTTGTATCATAGTTTTAGCCAAAACATACAAAATTCCCTCAGTACAAGTCAGTAGCTTATACTTTCCTCTAAAGAGTGTCAAATAGTGTGTATTCACAACCATATTATATCCATATTCCTCAGACAAATAAATACCCCCCAAAACACTGGTTTAAGACATTTGTCTGTTTTGCTCTCAGCTCGTGTCCATTTGAGATAAGTATAACCAGTGCTGTTTCTTCCTGTATTTTGGCAGATCACAGCTGGTCTGGACTCAGTGGGCCGGATACAGATGCGGACGCGACGCACTCTCAGGGGCCACCTGGCCAAGATCTATGCAATGCACTGGGGGAGTGATTCCAGGTAGTGTTATCATACGAGCGTGGCAGTCTTAACTTTTGAGTAGGGTGTGAAAAGCTTTGTTTCTTCCTTTTCTATCAAATTTATTGCTGTCTTTGATTTTTATTGATTCAGATTTTATTGATTCAGATTCAGCTTTCCTTAGTTGTTTTCAATTTTTTGAGATATAGAGCTTTACATATGTTGGGCCTTTTAATTATTGGATCCGTTATTGCATTTTTGTTGGTGCTTTTATTTCACCATGTTATAGTCAGTGAATGTTTGACACTCGTGCCTCAGTTGTTTTCCATTCAAATCCATCTCAATTCCTTTTCTTAAAAAAAAAAAAAAAAAAAAAAAAGACTAAGAAAATATTTTCTAGTGCTCCAGGAATATTTTAGTCACAGCATGACATCTGTGCCCAGGATAGGCAGTAAAATGCCACTAGGGTTTTAACCATCTACAGATTTAGGAAACATAGACACACTTTAATAAAGCAGAAATTTCATGGTGTAATTAAATTGGTTGATGTCTGTGAGAGAAAAAAAAAATGCTGATTGTTGATATTTCTTGTATTTAAATTAATACAGAGAACTATATGTACCACTGTATGAAGTGCAGCTAAACTTAATTTGTACAAAATCTTTGTCATTTGAACTAAAGCCTTTTCTCTTTGTATTTAAAATGTGTATCACTCTTTATCTTTCTTTCTACCCATCTGCCTCCCAATGCAATGCAATGGGACAGTGACGGCAGTCCCAGGTGTGGGGCTATACTACTATCAATACTGCTATTACCACTCCTACAACTACCTTCCTACTAATATGACTAATATCACCATAAATGAGTTTAACTGCTGCTAGCGCCACTATCACTCTTCATCTAAGCACTTGCACCTTTTCCCCCCTCACTAAAAGCACAGTAGTGATATTTGCCAGACACAGACGCACACAAACACCCCAGCTTATTTCCTTAAAGATGCAGTTTGTAGGATTTGGCAACTTTTTGCAAGTTCATTTGTTGAGGCTGCAATTGTGGCTAAAATATCTCTAATTTTGACCTTACAAACTGCTTTTTTAACTGCTTGCTACAGTTGTGAACACTGAGACAGGGCAGTTAAGACTGTACAGTACGTCACTCTAAGTATGCATGCATTGCACTAATCTTGATCGTTAGGAAAGAAAGTATGCTTTTGCAGAGGTGACTTCCCAACTTTGTGTAAATGTAAATCTAAATGTATTTACTTAATTCTTAGTAAATGATTTCTTTGTTTTTACTGCTAAAACCATATTTTTAGTCTGACTTTCAGGCCTTATCATTCTCTTAGCTGTGGGTGTACACGGGTGTGCCCAGCACCCTGTAGGTGACCCAACAGGAGGCCAGTATTTGTTTTGTATACAGCTACTGACATTTGAGCACGATTGCTCTCCTCTTGATTGTTGTGCAGCGCCATCAAACCACTTCCTGTCCCCCGGAGAGATGGAAACACCCTGTCGGGATGGGAGGGAGGGGTTCCAGCTGTTTCTGCATCTGTACCATCTACAACTTCACTCTTTGTGCCTGTATTCCCACTCAGTTGTTCTGTCTTTATTCTTTTGCGGCCCTGCCTCGATGTCTTTCCCGTGCTTTCCCGGCCTGTCAGGCTTCCACCTCCCACACAGCAGTGGGGACTTTAACATAACTGGGGTAATGAATATTACATGGGCTGGGACATTAAAAGTAGCTTTGCTGGATGTGGAGACATCCACCAGGAGAAGAAGGGGGTAAAATGAAGGGAAATGAGGACTGGGAGCGAGGAGGAGGGAGCTCATGCTGAATGCTTTTTGACCGAGCACCTTGTAATGATTCAGGCTGACAGTTTAGCACAGTAATTTTAGCACAGTGGCTGCCTCTCATTGCTTTTAATGAATCAGGTGCATGTAGTTTAGATTCAGATGGTTTTTGAACATATGAACTGAGAATCATGCTGCTCTGCTATACTTGTCTCTAGGTTACTCGTCAGTGCCTCGCAAGATGGAAAACTAATCATCTGGGACAGCTACACAACAAATAAGGTGAGTTCAGCATTTTTACAGAATGATGACATTTTGATTCAAGCATGCACTGAACAGTTTGAGCATTTTCTATCAAGTGTCCAATGTGCTGTTATGAATTGTTTTTGAATGGGGGGGGGGGGGGGGGGGAGACCACCAGAACTTAAATAAATCAGCCAGAAAAAATGAAGTGTCCACCGATAAAGCCGCATTTTAAAGGTACAGTATGGAAGAATTACTGACATCTAGTGGTAAAGATGGGTATGTGAAAGAAAAGATGTTTTCTTTCAAATGACTTCATATCCCAGCACTGTTGTGAATGTACGGTGGCCGTCAGTGGCCAAAATTCTCCCAGACATAAAGATGTTTTCATGTGTCTCTGGTGTAGCTGGTCTCGGGTGTAGCTATGACTGGGCTATGAAGAACTACTTTTAATGTCTTTTAAGCCATTACTGATCCCAAACAGTCTCTAACTACCATTAATCAAAGTTGGTACAGCAGTTTTAAAGTTCAGAGGGTTCTCACTTCACTCACATTGTTTTATCCATTCAAGGACACCATAGTAAAAATGATGGACAGGGCTGTACGCTTAGCTTTTTCTCTAGGAGGAAATGAAAAAATTTAGGAGCACAGAAAAAAAATTTTAGGAGCAAGATGAATTTACTTAAATAGCACATTTAAATAGTAATAATAAATTACATTAGCCCAGGCAATCGGCCCAATAATGCATTACACCGAGAAACAAACAGTTTTAAATACAGAGAACTTCCCTGTCCTACAGTTTTTTGTTGTCCAGTCACCTGCCACACTCGGCTGTCCATCCAGCGGTCCACAGCAGGACTTGGTCTGGGTGTGGTTGGTCTGGGTCAGGTGGGCTATGGTATGGATGTTGATTTTACATTATGCATTGTTGTTAAAAAGGGCACCAAACCGGTGTTACAGCAAAACCTGTGACCCATGAAAATCTGTTACTGTAGGGGGCGATAACACCTGCTCCCTGATTATTCTGCTGCAGATACTTAACTGTCAGCAGCAGGTAATTTCTTCATTTAATCTTTGTTGAATAGCAATATGGCAAGAAGTTGCTGTGTTGTGGACCGCCATAACTGTTCTCATGACTCATAAAAACCCAGGGACTAATTATTGGTTTCACTTCATGGAAGAAAAACTGCACTAGCCATGCTAACGATATAAAAGAGACATCTAGTGGTTTAGATTGCAGCTGTAACCAAACATCGCCTTCAATCAGAAAATCTCCCAGATATATATTATTATCAAAATTATAGTAGGAATAATAGTTATGATTATTATTATATTATTTAAAGCCCACAAAGACACCTGCAAAGCTAAGCTTTGACGTCACCAGTTTGGTTGGCGCTGGGGTCCTGAATGAGAGCTCTCAGTCCGGTCCACAGTTAGAAAGACAACAGCTGAGTCCTGGAGACTGGTGAGCCAACGGAGGAAAACAGACAAAAGGGAACCATGACTGCATTCCTCCTGGTCTAAATACAAGTTTTCCAAAGTTCAGGCCGAAGACAGAACAGTTCATCTTCACAACCTCCAGCTGAACCAGAAATCGGTCCTGCTGCTGCTCTGAAGAGGAAAACTCTGACTCCAGATCATGTGTGAACATTTTAGGTGTGTTCAGACCAAGCGCGATTTGGGCGTCAAAATCGCGGCTGACGTCCAAAGTTGGATGCTGGGTCACTAAAAAGTCAGATGCTTGATTTCCAGCGTCTTGAAGCCCCTGACGCGTGGCGAGGGATGCCCGGGGAGCCAAGGGGCGCTTGACACGCCTCGGGAGTAGCCCCTCCTTTTTCTTTTTCCTGTCACCGGTCTGTCTGCACCATGGCAGATGCAGGAGAGAGAGCGGCTTGGCTTCATCTGATAAAAAAAAGCAAGGGAACGTCGTCATCAGGCATCTCTGCTCAGTGTCTGGTTCACCAAATGATTCCAGGTTTTCTGACTGTGACGAGTTTACTGTTTACTCCAGGAGCTGCACGCTGACGAGGGGCGCTTTCAGCTGTCATTAGCAACATTATAAGCCCATTGCATCCCATCAGCACAGCAGGTCATCAAACCACCGTTCAGAAACCGGGACCGGACGCAGATCACAGTTTATCCTCCTCTGTCTTCAGAGAGAGAGGAGATTCCCCTGGTTCTTTTGGGTGTTTCCCGTTCTGTCATAAAACGCGTGTCTGTGTCATGACTCGCTCTGATTGGTCGACGCCCTGCGTCAAGACGACCAAGTTCAGGTTTTTCCAACTCCGGCGTCTGACGCGTGTAACGCGCATCAAACGCTGAAAATCTCAAAACCTGACGCCCTTCACGCCCAAATCGCGCTTGGTCTGAACACACCATTACAGAGAAAATGAGGAAAATGATCAGAAGACTTGGAGTCTGGTAAACTAGAGGTCCGCTGACTAAAGCCTGAAGCTGCTCTGAGTGGTTTTAATATCACCAGCTAAGCTCCGCTAACAGCGGGTCTGCGGTATCGGTCCGTACGAACATCACTGCGTAATTCCCCAACTCCGTTCCTCTTTAAGCCTCTTATTAGAAACCCCTCAATCGGCAACACCCATAAACCCCTTCGCTACAGTCCGATGATGATCAGAACACCTCTGCAGCAGATGCAGCAGGAGCGTTAACCCGGTGACTTCAAAGCTGCCACGTGGCGGCATCCTGACCATAAAAACATAAAACATCGCTACGTTTTTCTCTTATACGCTCATATTTTAAATGTATTTTTCAACTGGCAAATTAATAAATTTAGTTTGGTTGGCAGTTTTATTTCCACTTTAAATCAATCCTGACTTATTTTAGGAGCAAAGTGTAAATTAGAGAGGTGAAATCTGTATTAGCACGCGTACTCCCATTTTTTTCTTCTATTTACACCAATCTATTTTTAGGCGCATATGTGAGTAAAATGCTCGCACTGTACATCCCTGATGGAACAAATATGGCAGCCTCCATGTATGTGGACCCGCAGCAAGTAGATATAAATGACTCATTCTAAGAAAATAAACATGTAACAGCTATTAGTTTTTGATTGTTTTATGCAATGATGAAAATTAAATGAATGAAATGGGGAGAAAAAAAATTATTAAATATCCCCCAAAAGATTTATATGGAAGGTTTTTTTTTCTTTTAGAAATCATTACCTGCCAGTTAAGAGGAGTCACAATTTAAGGGGAAAAAATGTAGAAAATATTTAATAGTAGATTTATTTTCTAAATATTTAAATATACATTAAGTATAGAAATAAAGAAATAAATGTGATTTTCCTCTTCATCAGATGCATGCCATCCCACTGCGCTCTTCCTGGGTGATGACGTGTGCCTACGCCCCCTCTGGGAACTATGTGGCTTGCGGAGGTCTGGACAACATCTGTTCCATATACAGTCTGAAGACCCGTGAGGGCAATGTGCGCGTCTCCCGTGAACTTGCCGGACACACAGGTAGGAACAGGGTCAAACAAGCAATGATTGAAGGAGTGTCGATTGTTCAATTTACTGAATTCTGATTTGCTCTCACATTGTGCAGGAAAATGAGGGAATCCCTCCAGTGTCTGATTTGTCATGTTTATCTAGTCCAAAGGAACCTTCAGAAGTTGTTAGTTTCCAACAGATTTTATTGTCTTTTTACTTGCTGGTGCACCACCTTACCAGCACCTTACCTTTTTATATATAGCATGTCGCTTCCCTGCACGTAAGAAAAAAAAAGTCTGATTACAACCGCAGTAAAACTGCAGATCTGCTCTGTAGCAAGTCAAAGACTTATGCCCAAGGCCACTGAGTATGAAGGGCAACTCTTTCCTTATCTGATATGGATCCTGTTCTTATCTGCAGGTTATTTGTCTTGCTGTCGCTTCTTGGATGACAACCAGATACTAACCAGCTCCGGAGACACCACCTGGTGAGCAGCCACCACAGTTAACACAGCTCTTAACATGATGGAAATATTCAGTAAATGCTGTTTTTCCCCTCCTGGACTCTGTAAATTGAAAATGTTCTTTTATCTTATATGAAATGTTTTGAGTTAATCTCCAACATTCATCATCTTAACAGAGACATAATTAAACAGAGGTCTTCCCTGTAGCTGCCCTGCCTTGTAGTGTTAACGCTGTAATGTATCTCTTCAACTTAGAGAACACTGTTCCAACTTTACTTCTGTCTTGCAGTGGATTGTGGGACATAGAAACAGGTCAACAGGCCACCACCTTCACCGGCCACACAGGCGATGTGATGAGCTTGTCTCTGAGCCCGGACTACAAGACCTTCGTGTCAGGAGCCTGTGATGCTACCTCCAAGTTGTGGGACATCCGTGATGGCATGTGCAGGCAATCTTTCACCGGTCACGTGTCAGACATCAACGCTGTTTGTGTGAGTGTTAAAACTTAAAATCCACAAAGCCCACAGTGAGGATGATGATGATGGTGGTTTTAAGTTTATTATGTAAAACTTGATGTAAAATGACTGTAGTGTGTTTCTGATAAGTTTTAATAAGTTTTATTGTTTACATGCTTTTAGGTTTAACATCTGTAACATTTTGTGGGAAAGCTAAAAGAGAATGATCAACAGAGACGCGGTTCCTTAGTTCACAAACTTTCCTTTTGTTTACTTGACTGAATTCTTCCTCTGCAGTTTTTCCCCAATGGGAACGCATTTGGCACAGGATCAGATGACGCCACCTGCAGGCTGTTTGACCTACGTGCCGATCAGGAGTTGATGATGTACAGCCACGACAACATCATCTGTGGCATCACCTCTGTGGCTTTCTCTAAGAGCGGCCGCCTGCTCCTAGCCGGTTATGACGACTTCAACTGCAACGTCTGGGACACTCTCAAAGGGGAGCGTGCAGGTACGTCGCACAATTGGTTTTGATCGATTAGAGGAAAATGATATTTTATGTCATATCTTACAATTCCTCTAGAGAAGAGAAGGTTGAGGAGAGAGAAGGCTCACGAGACAAACCATAAGCAAGGATTGAGCAGTGTGTCCTTTGTGAAAGTTTTTTGATACCTGCATTGCCTGAGAGGGGCGCGTTTGGTTTACCCAGTACTTTAAATTAAAGGTTTATTATCTCACATTTGTGTTTGGTGCATTATTTCATTGTTAAAAGAATGCTTATTGGTAATAAATCTCACACTGTTGGAAAGTCTGTTAATTTCCCATATGTTTGTGGGATGAGCAGCAGAGTTATGTATGTGGGTCCACCCATGAAATCTTGCTAAATCTTCTCTGCCAACACCAAATAGCTTATTCTCCTATTACTTTGATCTTCTGGTACAGTAGGTGCTAACAGTCAGATGCATGATTAGCAGCATCTGTAAGCATGAACTCTGCTGCAGTGGTCATTTGGTGTCTGCATCAAACATGCCACATTTGCAAAAACATTATGCGCAGCAACCAGTCCAGATGCTGTCTAAGCCAGTTGGATGGTAGGATGAGGAAGTGTAGAAAAGACACGGAGAGCACTTTGCTGATTGCTGCACCAAAAGGGAAACAGCTTTGTTTGGAACAGCCTGCTTGCAGCCCTGACTTAAACTCTATTGAACACTTGTGGGATAACCTAGGACATGCTGTTCATGCTAGTGACCAAAACAATCACACTGGCTGGCGTGCAACAAATGCTGGTCGAAGAATGGGATGCCATTCCTCAGCAATGTGTGACCAAGCTGGTGAGCATCATGAGGAGGATGTGCCAGGCTGTTGTGTTTCTGGTTCTTCCACATACTATTGAGGCATAGATGAGGAATAGATTAATTGCCGATATGTTTTGTTTATTCATTCACTCCAGAAAATGACATCAAGCTGTTTGGTATTAGCAGAGAAGAGTTAAGAAGTTTTTCACACACTACCCACATATCAACTCTGCTGCTCATCCCAGTAGTGCATTTCCTTACAGATGTAGCAGAACTTGAAAAGGAAATATCAATATAAGTTTTATTACCAAGAAACATTGTCACAACAAAGAAATAATCCACCAAACACAAATTTCCTCACATTTTGTGCAAAGTCTATTTATGATGAGAAAAAGATTGGTGCTACTAAGCAGTGGCTAAAAGATGCATCTGTGTCCTATCATTTTTTGTTGTCACTGGTTTAAAATGACAGCCCTGAAGCACTTTGTTAAATTCTTCTTCCCTTGCTTCTCCTATGAGGTAGACTAGGATGCAAGTAGAGGAGTCTAGTAGAGGAATGGTGTGTGTGTGTGTGTGTGTACAGTTTGAGAAAAAAGTTTGTTTTTTGGTTGCAGTAGCCAGTTTGTGACACTGGGTTATTTCCTGTCACCTTCAGGTGTGCTAGCGGGCCACGACAATAGAGTGAGCTGCTTAGGAGTGACAGAGGATGGGATGGCTGTGGCCACCGGCTCCTGGGACAGTTTCCTTAGGATCTGGAACTAAACAAACCTTTGACCTGTATTCAATCACTGTCCCCACCTCAGTTTCACAACCCCAACCTGCCTACCCAAACTCATCTGCTGGGATGCACCTGGTCTACTGAATCTCCTCCCTCTGCTGGTGACCTGTCCACCTGTGAGAACTCTTTGTACCTGAAAGTTTTTTCACCCAGCTATTACAGAGTGGAGTTGTCCAATCAAAACAAAGAGAGCATAGAAAAGTTATGAAAAAGGATTAAAAAGTAGGTTTTGCCCATATCAAATTCTTCTCATGTGGGCAACAAGGGCATGTGCCACCACGAGTAACAACAAACAGGATTAGAAACATCAGTGTGTAATATGTAAATGTATATAAAGACAGTATATATGTATAGCATTATGTGTGCATATATGCATATATAATGTGTATGTATATATTTTTGTAGTTTATTTCCCTTCCATGAAATTTTTTGTTTATAATTTCACATTTTTATTATAAATGGACAAATTGGCATTAATACATAATACCAGAAATCTACCTAGAAAAAAAAAACTTGCAGATTTAATGAAGCCTGTTTGCCCAGTTTGAAAAGAAGATAAAGTATCCAAATCACAAACCTAATTTGGCTCAATTAAACTTGGATTCTTCATTGTTTGTATGTTATGATGTTAGGCAGAGGACATCAGATCATTATTGAGGTGGCATCATGTGAAAAATTAGTTTTAACTTTCAAACAATATAGCCTCTGGTATTTCCCACAGCATAGATTTGGTTTGAAAGAAAAATTGCAAGACTGTGATAAGGGGGAGTGTCAAACCTGACAGGATTGTTTATTATTATTATTATTATTATTTTGGGTCTGGATCGAGCTTTAACTCCAAAATAGAAACTCTGCTCATGTGGACCGTGGTTTGAAATCATCAGATGCTGAATATCAGAAGACCACATCCATTCCATGCATATCAGCTGCAGAGTGATGTGACTGGTAAACGGAGGTTGAATTACCCCAATCTCCTGTGGCCTGCACAGGAAACGTATATCCTTTTGGCTCAGAGAAGCTCCAACGGTGAAACTGGACAAAGAAGAGCAACAAAGCAAGCTGAAGCTCTTCTTTCCCTGTGATCCTACAAACAGCAAAGACCTTGCTAGGACAAAAGCTGGTCAGTATGAGAGGAACCTCACATGAAATGAATAAAAAAAACAAAAAAATACTCCCAGAGGAAATTATACAATTTTATCAGGACCATAAAGGATTCTCAACAGCTTCTGAGGACTTGAGAGGATGTGGACAAAAATGTCCATCAGTGCTTATCTTGACAATTTATCCATATTTTTTTCTTCATGAAGGATCACAGTCCTTTTTGTTATTGACACAGTGTGAATTAAGTGACTGCACAGAACTGAAATTATGCCAGCCACTTCAGAATCACACCATAGCCACCACAAGCCTGTTTGAAAAGCAAGAAAACATTTTTGTTTAAGAAAAAAAAAATAAACATTTTCAGCATTTTTCTCACCAATTGTTGATATTACAAGTGAAGAAGGTACACTCAGTAGACAGACGTAAACACTTAGCAGAGAGCTAGACATGCACTCAAACTAGTATCAATGTAAACCACTGCACATGTGATTTATTTACCCATAGAAGTGGTATTTCTGATTTAGAGTATTTTCTCATGTATCTCAACATTACATTAACTCCTCAAATGTTTAGAGAAAAAAAAAAAACCTCACACTCATGATGTGTGAGAGTTGGACCTATTCATCACTGTCTCAGGTGCCTATCTCTGGGCTGGATAAAGGAGGGTTAGATGTGAGATGTGGCACTGTTGTGTCTTCATTCTGCCTTATGATGCCATTTGTGATAGAGGGTAATATTAACTTAGACTACAGTAATGTTTCCTCCTATTATTCCTTTTTACATGCTGATCAATAAGGAAGTGCTACTGGTTTTATTTTCTGGATACAAGCACATTCTGATACTAGTGAACACTAAAACACATGCTTGCAGAAAAGCACCACAAGCAGCACCAAACTGCTTCATAAGAAAAAAAAAAAAGGAAAAAACAAAACAAAAAACAATCCACTTTTTTATATGATTCTGCTTTCTACTTCTATTTCCGTAAAGTTTGTAGTACTTATCAAGGTTCACTTGGCTGTCACTTAAGCCCCTCTTTGACAGACATGTTTCTAGTGAATTTTATTTATCTGCTTCCTCTTTGCTTCATGTTAACAAATCCATCCTGAGAGAATGTTTAAAATAACAGTAATAATTTTTAGCCTGAGACTATCGTTAAGGTGTGTGTGTAGGATGTGACTGTCTTGCATATTAGTGTTGAGGGGTGGGGTGTGGGTCGTGTGTGGGGGGGGGGGGGGTTGCTGACATGTGGATAATGCCTAGAGTTAAGTGTTACGACCTCATTGTGCCAATGTTATCCACAGACCCTGACCTGTGAACTCAAGACTAGTCAGTGTAACAAAATATATATTTGCTTGTGTAACTCAAGTGCCAACCTCGTCCATCTCCTTCAGATACATCAGCATCTCATTTTAAATCCAATCTGTTGCCTGATCAAACAAGTTGGCTGCTTTTTCTCTGATGATGAATTTCTGTATCCCAAAGTGTCGTTATGCTGACAGGACTCATTAGACTCAAGTTTCTATTTCTGCCAGAGGACATCAGATGTTTGTGTCCTCAAATCCAGTTGATGAATTGATGGACTGACATGGACTGATTTTAAGTAGCAGACCATCATTTATGAAAGTGTTTGTTTTCTGACAGTCCAATGAGAGAATGCATGAAGAAACAGTGGCTAAGGTTAGAAAAGACTGGAAGAAAAGTCAAATGTTAAGTCTTGTTTGTTTACTCAGCAGCATGTTTGTACTGGTTGCCCAGCAGCTGGTTGTGTTGCATCATCTTCTGTGACCATCATAATCTAGATTGAGCATGCATATTTTAGAAAACGATGCTTTTGAATGGCCGCCTTAAAAAGAAAAGAAAAAAGCCCAATTTTCTCTGATTGACTAGCCTCACTAACCCCAGCATCCACCTTCAAACAGCTTTGCTGAGTAAATTTGCCCTGAAATTACAAAACGCTTTAAAATGGAGATAATCTTTTTCTTGTACCCAGGAAATGACAACCTTGAAACTTTATTTGTTGTTGGGCCAGATACTTATTTGTAGGGGATTTATGGCACATGACATATCAAATAAAAACACTTTAACATTAAAAAGGATTTCAGTTGGACTTAAAAAACAGATTTTTGCTCTTATTCAGTTTAATTGTGTTATAGGAAATATTTCTCATGGTGTTTGAAATTTTGGTACTCGTGATTTGTGTCTTATCGCAGCCTAAAAACCTCAAAAGAAATATCCCTACTCAGAGTAATTATTAGACACTTAGTTTCACCTTATTTGATACCTTAATAAGTGGATCACACACATTGACTGCAGTCTGTGCCAAATAATTTTTAATAAAGGGGATGTGGATCTGCATCAGAGTTCTTCCTTAACTCATGCTGGATGTTTTGTGGATTTTGCTTCACTTTGCATCAGATGTGAACAAAGCCCTCATCTTGGTTCTGCAGTCACATAAAGGTCAGAGATTGACAAACCCAGAAGAACTGAACAAAAACATGGAGCATCTTGATATTGCCAGCTACATTTTTCTTTCATCTGTTTGAATCCACCATAGCAAATGCAACAGTCACAGCTACACTTTGTCATAGTCACAGAAGTTGGTGTAACCAGGGAACCTTGTTATGCTTTCGGTCATATCAGAAAACTTCCCCAAAATGTTGAACCGTTCCATTAAACCCACCTTGTATCTTCATGTCTCATCAGCAGCTGTAGGAAAATCTTTAAAAACAAAACACCACAGCCCTTAACAGCCTCTAAAGGGGATTGTCCACATCAGATAGAGCTGTTCAGCAGGAAACCACTCTGGCTGTGTGTAATTCAGTAGCCAAACCTGGAACAGAAACATGTGCCTGTGCAGTTTAATCAAAGAAGGTGCTTGACTTCATTCAACTTTTAATTATTGTTGCTTTGTCGCATGTTTTTCTAGATTAATGTCTTAACTACACAACCTGATTTTTCAAAATGTCCACAAGTAATGCATCTAAGGTCCAAGTACCAAATCCTGTATCTGACTTGTTTGAATTTTTTTTTTTTTTTTTTTTTTTTTGGCTTCACGCATGTTTGACACTGTAAATGTCAGATGTTTTGGTCAGTGTTGAGCCTTGGAGAGCAGACCTAATGATGCCTCACACATTCAGGCAGTATTTGTAGTACTAGCTGAAACCACCAGTTCATTAATCATCATTCTGACACCTTACCACATGACCACCATCACTGCACTGCCCTTTGACTCTAAAACTCACTGTTCTTGCTTTTTCAATTTGGTTTATTTATTGTTTTCTGCTCTAAGCCAGTAAAGACAGGGGACTTGGTGCCATAATTCTCTTACAGTGCTATTGTGTGAAATTTTAATCACTTGTTATGAAATAATTTTTATAGTCTTTTTCACACCAGACCTTTTTGTTCTGTTTTTTTTTTTGTTTTGTTTTTTGTATTTGTACAGTGGCTTGGTGATACTGATATGTTGCCATGAGTTATTGTAACCAATAATAATAAAAAAAAAAAGCTTTTAACGAAGAAAATTCACGCTGGCTTTGTTTGCATAAAGACTACAACTGTGTTAGAACGGTAAAGAATAGTTTTCCTGTGTTGCAAACATTTAATTGTGAAGTTTGAATATCTGACCTTACAGATTTGACAGGGCCATGCACAACATTGCATTGACCTCAAAAGGGAAATAAGTTTTGTGCCAGGCTTTAGCAAAGCTGCAAATTTCCTCCTGCAATAGGATTTAGAAACATAAAGATCCAGCTTTGGCTAAAAGGATTTTAACAAATGGAACAAATGTAAGATTAAAGGGGGACAAGGTGTATTAAATTAATTAGAGGCTTTTAATAGAGTCCCACCCCTAGTTGTTTCATTAGATAATTCTTAAAATCTCATTATTGTACATCTATCATTACCTCCGTTACAGGGCAGCAAAATAAAATGCTGATGACTCTTAAAAATGTTACAAAAATGCATTACTTATGTAATTTTGTGTTATTAAAACAACAGCTTGCTTGGAGATGGGAGGATGTTTTCCAAAGTGGCAGAATCGGTGCCTCATCAGGACCACGAAGTGCAGGGCAACTCATCAAAGCTCCACAGCACTGCAGGTTTTAGATGTTTCCCTGCATATACACCTGATTCAGATCGAATGGAGCATCTCAAGTTCTCTACAAGCCTGTAACACACTGACCTGATGTTCAACAGCAGGGAAACATCTATAATCAGTACAGCAGTGGAGCCTCCAATACTGGATTCAGACGTTGATGTGATGCATCAATGTATACTGAATTATAAAAAAAAATAATAAAGATGTGGGCTGTGTGGGCATTTGTCAGTCATTAATAAAGCTACAGAAAAATCATTGCTGAAAAAAAAACTGCAAATCTGTCACGTTTGTTGCAAGCTATCCTCTTTCTTATGAACAATGACATCACAGTTGCACAGCACTTTTCTCAAGTAAGTGATATTGAATCAGAAAAAGGAGAGGCTTCCATACAATCTTCATGTTTGTCTATAATAGATGATGCACCCCTGACAAGCATGAAAAATTATACTTAAAATGCATACAAGCCAAAATGTGCATGCCATATCAGTTCCTAATGCAACATCTTCACTCAGAGCTGTGAACTTAGGATGCATGAATTGGGATTTTTGCAGCTGGTTGGTGTGTTGCTGCCATCAAGCTGCAGATCAGTGAAATGACTTAAAACTGTTTGCAGGATGTGTATTTGGATGACAAGTGTTAAAAATACACAAATGGCAACTTCAGACTGGTTCAGGTTTAATACAATCTGGTAAATCTAGAATCATTTCAACACGCATTCAGGAAAAAAAAG
Organism: Atherinomorus stipes; assembly: GCA_023101725.1. Taxonomy (NCBI): domain Eukaryota; kingdom Metazoa; phylum Chordata; class Actinopteri; order Atheriniformes; family Atherinidae; genus Atherinomorus; species Atherinomorus stipes. Next base: position 1,166,560 of record JALJCO010013434.1, read on the forward strand.
ACAAGTTTACAAAAAAAGCTGCTGTAATTGTCATTGTATCACCTATAAATAAAATAAAATATAATAAAAATATCTGTGGTTTTTCCAAAGTCTTTGATGTGTACAGTCTGTGTTGTTAGAAAATAGAAGTCAAACTACAGTAATTACAGCCATGCTTTCCCTTCCTACTCCAAGGATGAACTTGTTTCTTATAATTATGAAAAACAAAAAAGTTCCTTCAGTATTAAATCTATTGTTTTGTTTTTCCTTTTAAGTAAAGTAAATCATGTGTCTGAGGTTTTAAGTCTGGGCAGATATACGTTTCATCTCAGTCACACATACTTCAACTGCTCAACAAACAAGAATTGGGGGGGAAAAAAAGGCATATTCACAATGAGTCACAGCACGTTAGTGTCAAAATTTAGCACCCGACCGAGAAGATATCGCCGCCCCATGGAGTGTTTTTTTTTTTTTTTTTGTACATCTACGGTCCATGAAGGCTGTGATGTGTGAGGTGTTGTGATCATCTGAGGCACCTAGCTGGCTGAGAAAGGGGTGAAAAATACGTGTTTCTGGGCTTTTCTTCCTGTACGTCCCTTTTTTTTCTCTCTCTCTCTTTGAGCAATTGAGAGGTCTACAAAGTGACCAAATATACATTTGTTATATATATATATATATATATATTTGCATAACATTAAACAAACAAAAACCATCTCACAACTGAAACAAAATTATCATATTTGACAGGCTGGGGGAGCTTCTGCCTCATAATGACCAACACTTGACTGAATATCAAAACATGTGAAGATAGTTTTTCAGATGTTTGATCAGCCGATTTTCAGTGCGACCATCTGCGCAAGGCGACGGCATGTTGGGGCGGCACCAGACTGAGGAATGACCGGTTCAAGAAGAGTCAAACTGTGGAGCAATAATGAGGAGCAGCTTCACTCCTGAGGCTGCAGGTACTGGTTTGTGAATTCCTCCAACTGTTTCTCCAACTCTGTGGCTTTATGCCTGCAAGGAAACAAACACGTCAAATTTGGACCAATTATGTCAAAGCAGCTTGTCAACTGAAGGTTGTAGTGAGTTTGTGGCTCTTAAATAACCACTCATGTGATATACATGTAGGATGCTTTCTATTTGTTTTCCCCACATTCAATGTAGCTGAGTCCCATTCAAGACGTGTTATTTTTCCCAGTTTTTCCCAGATTTATTCATCCCAGTAAGTGCAGAATCTGGACTGACCGTAGGCTCTTGGAGTGGCTCTGGACGGTCTCCAGCTGATCTATCTTGGCTGTCAGTTGACGGATGTTTGCCTCCAGCTCTTTCTGGGTCTGGTCCACCTGCTGACAGAGCCGAGCAAAGGTCGTAGCCATCTCCCTGGCAACACAGAGGGCACAGTGTTATGTTGCTTATTTATTTAGCCCGGATACAGACGAGAGGGATGGGAGGGGCTTAGTTTAGTGTCTGTGTGTGTGTGTGTATGTATATTAAGAATGTCGGGTAAATTAAGAGTGTCAGATTCATTGAAACAAAAATGACAAAATACAATTTGCTCAAGTTTTGTGGGTAACACTGCATTTAACAAACAGTCAATATCTACATCAAAACAAACAAAAAAATAGTGAAAAAAATTTTTAATTGCTGCTAAAGCTTGAAAAAAAAAAAAAAGAGAGAAAAAGAACATAGGAGTCTAAATGCCTGTTCTGTGATCATAAAGGTGGACGGGAACTTACTGTTGGACCTGGTGACTACAGTTTGCACTCGTGAAGCTGACAATTAGCTGGAGCTTCTCAGTTGCGTAATCCACAAACTGGCGTTTCAGAGCACGCTCCTTTGCTTTTGTGGTCCAGGTGAGTCTCTCATACAGGTACAACATCCCATAGAGAGATGCCGACAGGGCAATCAGCCTCCAGCCAACTGTTCTCCACACCTGCAATGAAAAGAATAATAATGTACAGATTTAGAAATAAATACAAATAAATGTAAAATAAGGAAATGTTTAATATAAGAAATAAATACAAAAATTTACCACTGTCTCAATAAATGAAATGATGAAAAAGAAATGAATAAAATGATAAATACTTCATTGATTTCAGAGAGAAACTGCACTTTTGTAGTTTTTTTTTTCTTTTTCTTTTACACTAACAAGGTTGTTTTTGTTTTTCTTCATAGCAATATATATGCACGTACAAATATATATACCCATTCAGTGATAGTCAAGCAATCAAACTTATATGCACATATGAATGAAAGGTCTTGTTGCAATGTTGATACAACAGTACCGGCATAGGTTCAGCATAGTTAATGACAAATGGGCAGGAAAACATTTAGCCCCACAGAAAGCCCCATGAAGTGTTGTATCTTGGGGGCAGGTTTAGAATGTGCAATAATGTAGCCTGTTTGCATCCATTAACTTATATTATCTAACTGAATTTTAATAGTAATTATGCAGAAAAGTAAGATTTATGAAGGTTTGTCATCCATTAACAAGTTTATTGTCATTCAAATTAGACATTTATACAAGTATAATTTGTATAATTTTTTACCCTCCCCAGTATTTTTTCCAATATTTTTGCCCACATTTCCCTGCATTTATTTTCCTTTTCATTTATTAGATTGTAATAAATAAATAGGACTACAGGAAGTTTCCCTGTTATATTCCTTTTTGTTTTCTCCCTCTCTGTCTCTGTACATACTCATTAATTCCTTTACACATTTGTGTATCTAATTTATCCACTTCTATTTTAGCAATTTCCACACTCCATATCTATGCAAACTGCAGAGGTGCAGGTTTGCAGACTGTTTACATTTTCTATTTTTTTCTTCTGGAAGTTGAGAAAATGACACAAATTGAATAAGAATAATATAAATCAGCAAATCGTCGAAGTATCATGGTGTGGGCCAGTACTGCTTTGTTCTCACTTATTAATTATATCAGTTATTTCTTACCAGTCAAGTCAAATATCTAGTAAAATAAAATTAGCAAATTATTTCAAACACACCGACTACACAGGGTATATATCAGCATCGTTTGTACTGAAAGAACATACCACTCCTCCAACGACGACAACGCTCATAGAAGTGCGGGAAGTAAGAGATGCCACATTGTTTGCCATGGCAATCATCAGGTCTTCCTGGGTCATGAGTGCCGTCTCGTTATTAGGTGGTGCAGCAATGGAGGGGGGTCCTGAAGAAGGTGTTCGTGCTTGATGCAATGCTGGCTGAGACGTCTGCATAATGTCAGGCAGAGTTTTATAGAATCAGTTCTTGGTATTACAAAAGACTTCATGGTTTTAAGCCAGTCTAACCCAACATGTACCTGGAAGTTTTGGTCCATCAGTTTGAGAGCCTTTTGTGCATTAGCAGATCCCAGGAAGCGGTGGACTAAAGCTTGCCAGCCCAATGAAAACTGAAACTCTATGTTCTCCTGGAAGTCACTGCAGATCGTGGCACAGTTCAGGTCATAACTCAGGTCGAACGTCCTGTTGGGCACCAGCATGTGGACTTGGCTTTGGATTGCGGAGGGAAGCAGAGGCTGCATGCTTTCTGGAGAACAGAAGTCATGGAACATTTGTTGAATAGTCTGTTTTAATGCCACACCAATTTACAGAGCAGGTCCAACAGTTAATGCTTTATCAGTCTAATTTAAAACTCTTTTAAAGACTATTAAAGAAATTCCCAGCATCATCCCACGTTCACCTGAAGTCTTTCATTAGAGGGCACATTAACACCTTCTCTGCATCAGTGTCACTGAGCACAGCTTTCATGTATGCTTGACACGGTGACGGATTTGTAGCATAACGAGACGTGTGATGATGGCATTCAACAAGGAGGGTAAATATAGCAGCGACCTGGGTGTTACAGTAAACAGTCGAGTGCCCAAAAGGTTCTGACTAAGTTTAGGTACCCTCTGTATGAAGGCAAGAAAAACTATGGTGCACCGGTAATGTGGTCTGAGGCTATTCTCCATGTAATTCTCAAGCAGGGAAAATTTTCAAGAACTAGTTTAAAGATTTCTCTTTTTAAGATTTGTCAACATCATAAACTCTGAGGTTTTGGGTAAGGGCATGTAATGTCTGCAGTCAGTTACCCATCATGTATCTCTGAGACGCCTGGACAGAGGCATTGACAGCGTTGGAGCAGCGAAAAGCCAGATTCTTCCCCATTCCTTCCTCCACATGAGAGAGCAGCTCCTGCCAACAACAGGTCAGACAAAAATTAATTCACAATTTAAGCAACCCTTACCGATATTGCATTGTTACACTATTTTTTTAATAGGGTAAAATACAATGGATAAGGTATTGGAACTCTGAAATACAAGACAGACCCACCATTAATCAAAATCAAAATATTATTCCAATCTCTAAATATTCAATGAAAACTCCAACCAATCCTTGCAGTGGGGCCCATGCCTTGGATTGGCCGAGGGACCTGCCTGTCGGACCTTTGCTTCTGCATTGGGAGGCAGAGGGAATTTGGGGGGTGTCTTAGGAGTGAGGCAGGACTGTTTAGATTCAAATAATCTTGCTGTATTGGACATTCATTGCAGGAGACGTACTAATTGGATGCAGACATGCACTTTTGTGCCTTTGAAAGACGCAACCCTTACCGCACACTTAGTAAATCAGTTTGTGCGTTTTGTTTTTTCACATGGGCAATGAATTTGCACAGGTTTTTCTCTGCAAACCTTTGACAGCAGTGTGCTAAAACCTGTCTTCCTGTCTGCTTCATTTGAAATCTATGATTTCAAATTCTGTTTTCAATCGGAACAGTCCACCTCGGTCATGGACCACCATCAGACGCACTCTTGTTATTTGCAACTCTTCAAAATATTCTCATTAGTAACAAATTAAATAAATGAACTAAAAGCAAGAATAATCTCTTTACAGTATTTTTACCCACAGCTACCCATTTATTTGCTTTACTTGTTTATAAAACTAATCAAACAACATGGAGCACCATTCAGTTACACAAGCACAAATGTCACAGTTCGAATCTTGGACGCGCCTTTCTATGCAGAGTTTTGATGATCTCCCCCTTCACAGATCAGTTTTTTTCTCCTCACATACTCCATCTTCCCCCTAATGCTACATTAACTGGTGATTTTAAATCGGCCATCATCGTGTTTAGTTTGAGCCTAGTTGTTTCTGTGTTGGCTCTTGGACTGGTGACTTGCACAGGGTCTCACCTGATGCAAATACAGTGGGTTAACACTGGAATGGAAAAATTAGACTGAGAAGAAGCAGTGAAGAAAAAGTGTTAACAAAGAAGAAATAATCAGAGGAAAGGTGAAAAAGAAAAACCAAGAAGCTGGATGTAGAACAATCTTGCCATCAATTTGACATTTCGGTGTTAATGCTCATTGAACAAAAATCATCAAAACCTCAGCTCCAATCATTGAAGCAAAATACTGACTTTCCATTCATGAGGCAGTTTTTTCACTTTTATAAGTAAAGTTAATTTTGTCTTTTATAGTATAAACTCTTATATATAATCTTAAAAAAGCATGTGAACTTGCTAAAATTACCATCACAGCCTATCATACTGAGCAACAGCATTCTTAAAGATAATAATCAATGCTGAGATGTTTTGGATGTAGTTACTGATTTTTACCTCTGCCAAGGAGGGAATGTTTTCGGTAGCGTTTGTTGGTTTGTCCGTCTGTGTGTCAGCATCTTTACGGAAAAAATACTGGACGGATTGACATGAAATTTTCACCAGCTGTGTGCCTCAGCTCAAGGACGAACCCATTAAATTTTGGTGGTGATCCAGATCACCTTCTGGATCCAGGAAATTTTTGAAGGATTCTTTATCATTGTGAGAGCTGCTTGGTGGAGGTCTGCGCTTTCCCAGAGCTTTTCTAGTTGTGAATGTGAAGAAATAATTTACTTAAAGACGCTCTTTTAATGGTTGCCAATAAAGTTTTCTTACAGACTTGTAGATCTTGAGGACATGAGGTGAGGGATGGAAATCAGAGTGGAACTCATCAACAATCACATGGAGGCGACAGATCTCCTCTCCCATAGCGATTGACACCTGCAACAAACACAAGGAACTCAAAGGTCAGGGTTCAAGCTGGACCATTTAATGAACACATTTTGCTTATTTGTCATAGAAATTTAATGTCCAGGCAATATCAACTGATTTTAAGATATTTGTAGACTGAAAAGTATTCATATGAAAAGCATTCAAATCCCTTTTTAAAGAAAGTGGGAGAGAAAATGTGAACGGGACATTTCGGCAAGTAGTTTTTCCCGCTTCCTGTCTGCGTTACCTTGGACTCCACATTCTCACTGATGGCTTTAATCTTCTTTTTGATGTCTTCAATCAGCAGGTTGAGCTGATTCCTCACGAATTCCAGCCGATCCATTTGGTACTCTCTGTCCTCCATGGCCGCCACTCTGAAAGCCCACCACACCGACAGAAAATGTTGTAACATATGAAAATTAGCAGCTGAGTAACTGAATCATCAAAAAGATTTGGGTTTAAATACAAACCCACAAAGAACGGTCAAATTAATTGCTTTATTTGTGACATTATGTTTAACATGCAGAGCAGAGCCATATCTGTCATCTCAGATGTTTATCGTTTACCTCTGTAACTCCAAATGGTGTTGACAGAAAAGACAGATTAGTGAAACCCCTCAAACATTTTTCTAACTGCTAACTAACAAACGCAAGGGAGAAACAGGTGGAGAAAAATGCTCACCTTTTCTCCGCCGCCTCGATGTTGATGGCGTCCATGATACTCTTGACTTTTTCTGTGATCTGCTTGGCCCTGATTGTGTGCTGCTCAAACTTTGTTTTCACTGCTGACTGCGAGATACACTCCTGCGAGGCCATAACACACACATTACTGTGACAGTTACAGTGGCTGCTGCCGGACAGCGTGACTGAGCTGTCCAGGGACAAACAGAGAACAAGATACACACCTGCTGCTTCAGACATAAGAGAAGACAAAGGAAATGGAAACAAAGGTGGAAAAATGACAGCAGCAGAGTGTGTACCTTGAGTCCCACAGCACACATTTCCCAAAGTCACAGTGGTGTGTTAACTTAGCCAAAGAAGACTGAAGAAATAATAGTGAGCAAAGACAACAAAGCAACTGAGAGAAATGATATATGTGTAAAAAAACAAACATGGAAAATAAGAAATTTGTGTCATTTTGGGTTTTAATTAATGAGACACCCCCCAAATGTGCAAAACTCCTACTCCTAGTAGATGGGCTTCTCTGCTATTGCTTTATCAGACATCTGACCAATATTAGCAGTCCTGTCCACCAGAAGCTACACTTCTTTATTCACCACAGAACATTTTACACACTCACTTTGTGTCTGACAAACAGATCTGCTTTAAAACTAATCTCCTAAAAATAAAACCATCTCATTTCCCTCCAATCTCAATTACTAAATAAAAATGATCTCCACAATATAAACTGGTTTCAGTTGTTAGCAGCACAGGTGGTCAATGTAGGTCAATGCAGACAAAAGGAGCCAGACTGTTAAATGTTTGCCATCTACATTCTCCTCCAGTCAGGTAATGTTAGAGCAGTTACACCCCCCCCCACCCCCACCCCGTGCTACAGTTCCGCCTCCAAAATTCCAGGACAGACTTAATTTAATTCCCCTCTACAAAAACAACACAAAACAGAATCTTAATAAGATGCAAAAAAAGTATGCAGAAATATGAAAACTCGACAATGAAATCAGAGAGAATAAAATCAAAGCGGGATGAAAAAACAATGGATGTCCTCACTTAAGTGAATCTAGATTTCAGCAATGAAGACGTAGGTTGATGAAAAGGCACAGTGGTTGGTTGACAAGGCCCTGAAGGTGCCAGCTTGAAAGCTAATGATCTGACAAAAACCTAAGCAGGAAGCAAGTTATCGACTGCTCGCATCACAGCTACTGTTTGGAGGACTTCTGCTCTTTTTTCTGTTACTCGCACCACAGTAATCGTCCATCAGACATTCTGACAAACATGTACACAAAGAACAGTTTTAGTAAGGACTGAATTTTAAGTGTCACAAGGATTTTCACTAAAGCAATAGATGAAGTCCTAATTCACTTTCTTAGTACATCCCAGTGTAAATGACTTGGGAAAGAACCTCACAACTCTCACAAACAGCAGCTAAACAACATGATGGACATTTGCTTTGTCCTTCATGAACTGCAGGGTTTATCTAAAAGGTCTAAGTGTTCACAATGTGGCTTTTTCAGAACAAAAGTATAATGCTTTAATTTAATTTCAATGAAAGAAACTGACATTTCAGATCCGTTTTCCAATAATATAACCGTAACAAACATGTTGATTCTCCTCACTCTGATATTTGGGTATCATGCTGTCCAACTTAATTCTAACATGACAGAAAACCTCCTGAATGTGTTCAGAACACACTCATACACACACCTCAAACCTCCTCTCAAAGCTCTGGAACTCCTTCAGCCTCTCCTTGAAGCCCTCAGCCAGAGCGCCACCTGTTGAATGAAATAACCGCAGCAGATACAAAATTAACTTTTTCATCTGATCTGTTTTCTAAATCTTTAATCTAAAATAACCTATAATAACATAAATGTGTTAAATCCTTCTGACCAAAACTCTATTTATTGAAAAAATATGACCTTTTGCAACCTGCACACACCCAGACAAAAATTTACTGAATCATAGAAACATATAAAAACCTCATCGACTGCTTCAACACCAGGATAATGTGTTGAACTCACCTGTTTCAGGCATGCCCTGTGCACGCTGCATACGGGAATTGAGCACCTCTTTTGCAGAGACGAAGAAAATGCGGTTGGGCGCCTGCTCATGGTCAACAACTTTCAGCTCCTCTACCAGGAATTTTACACAGCGGTCTGTATGCTGTTTCCTTACCTGCACAAACAGGTGAAACATCCATTAAGTGTGTTTTCTTTTAACTTTAAAGTAAGAAAATCACAATATAAGATAAGCTAAATCAAAATATTGACAAGTTAAAAAATACTGTTTTGATAACTAAAACGATCATTTAAAGGGACTAGAGGCAAGATTAAGAAACGAAACTCGCGACTGCAGCGACTGGCGCTTCAGGTAACTGCAGCCACGAGCAAAGCCATCACGGGAGCGTGCACAAACTGAAGCGGTAATGCTGTTTACTAAGCTTTTTCTTCGTAGTTACACTTTTTATTGGTCTTTTAGTTGATCTGGATCGTTTGCTGACAGCAGAATAATCCATAGCTATGGCTTACAGTGTTTGAATTTACCGCGACCGGCTTCTTCCTGTATCAAAACTGCGGATGTAGGTCAATTGACGTCACGTCCGCAGGGCAGCGCGGGAAATTCGGACACCGAATTGCAGCGCATTTTGCAGCACACAGCCTGTTCAAGGCAACGGAGAGAAACGTGGGTGGGAATGTTATTTTTGGTATTTAGCGCTTCATCACCCATTAATATTAAAAAAAATGGACATGCATGTTTGTTTGTTTTTAAATTCCTGCCTCTAGTCCCTTTAATGGGTTGATCAAACCTTTTGTCAATAAAACAAAGCAAGTTGCACTTTTAAATTATTTAAAATTAGATTTCTGACATAGGACAAATGCCTCATTTCACTCACATCCTCCATGTATTCTGGTTCATTTGCCGAGGCGTCCCAGCGATTGTTGAGGATGAAGATGTTCGGCTTTGAGAGACGCTCATTCACTTTGTGGAAAAAGTGTTTTTCCTTGATGGATGGAAAGGATAAAAATCAGTGATGTTCCAGGTTTCACACAAAGGCATAAATGTTGGTTCAACTATGAACCAAAAGCGTTGCTTTATTTCCAGTCAGCAGGCGAGGTGGGAATGTGAATTTGCTGTCCCTTTAAGAGCTGCAGTCAGATCAAGGGGCTCTGTGACTGACTGTGTTTAGCCTCACATTGCACGAATGCCAGAGCGGACAGAAACAAGTAGAGCCCGTCTGTGTCCATGTAAACACATGGGCAGCCACACTCCGACTGGCTCAGGACAGCAGTAGAGTATACACTGGCCTGTTCAGTACACACAATTCGCCTCATAGCTGAAAACTTAATGTGCTTAATGTTAGTTAAGATTATGCAAGTGGGAAAAAGAAACTGGAATGGATACTTAAAGACTTAAAAAGGAACATTCAAAGAAAAAAAAATGTATGGTGGTATGGTAGTTAATGTCTATTCATACAGATACAAGTACTTGAAATAATTCTGCTTTATTCAAAGGGTTAAATTGAGGATTAGTTTCTGTAAAATCATTAAGCTTATGGAAAATGGATTACATAATAATACCATAACTAAAATAACACAATGAACAAAGCGGTGACAATCTCACACAGCTCACAAGGACAAAAGATCTGATATATAACGATGAGATCAGTCAAGTCAGGAATGACCAAACAGTGAGGCCACCGACAATAAATCAGTGATACAAAACATTTCACAGAGTGAATTCAAAGATCACCTGGCTGATTCCTGAACCATGCATGTGCTCTTAACAACCCGGATAACAGTCCTATAAGATGATGGCTATAACATGAGCTTCATAAGGGTGAGAGATGTTTTGTTCTTTGGTTTGTTTTTTTTACCGTGTTCATGAGTGTGGACTCTGAGTTCGCCACCAGCACGAAGACATCAGCGTCCAAGCAAAACTTGTCGATCCAGCTGTCCAGCTGTGATGTGACATCTGTCCCCGGGCTAGTGAGTGGAGCAGAAATAGTGGGGTCAAATACGTAAAATCTTCCAGATACAGGAAATATTGAGCACAAATTTGTGCAGATTTTCCAGACGTTGAATGTGAATGTTACCTGTCCACAAGCACCAGGTCATCTCGAAGCAGAGCACACTTGGTCTTTGGCCAAAACACACGGACGAGACAGCCGGCATCCAGACTTTCATCCATGTGAAGTGCATGAGCCAGCTGGTTTACAGTCTACACAGGGGTTGTAATGCACTGATGTTAGGGGGGTAATGTAATACCTACTTTAAACAAAGAAGCCTTTCGCTGACATTCATTTTATACGGCCTTTGAGGCAATTGGTTTCTTATTAAAAGACCATGTCCTGGTTATGCAAACGCAGGCATTTCGTAAAACCTTATGCAAGTATTTACTCATTTCACATCTTATTACGTGCATGGACTGTATTTTTGGATATGCATAATTGCAACATTAATACAGTAATGACTCATTAAGAAACTATATTTTATATATATATATATATATATATATATATATATATATATATATATATATATATATATAGGAATACACAGAGCCAAATCATTGCAGTGTCCAAGCAGTATATGGTTAAAGGACAAGAGAAAACCACATCTCAAAACTGCTTAAGCTGCTCTTTTATACTGCTGATAAACACGTCAACTTTGTTCACGTCTATAGGGGAAAAAAACAACAGAGAAGTCTCTCAAATGGGTTTTCCATTTCAGACACCTGACACTGCAGTAAACACCCTACACTGCTGCCACAGCTCATACAGCCAGCATCTGCCTGTCTCACACATTCAAGAAAAATTATCTTTGTGTGTCAAGTACAAAAAGTTGCGTTATTAAGAGCCAATAATCACATAGAGACTTAAGAGTTGAAAGATCTAAACATCTGGCAGGTACAAAAACTGTAATTTGTTCTGTATCTTATTCACATATTAAGTTTTCATTTCCTGTTATACTAGTGTATTATAAACTTAAACTGCTATTTCATAAGTGTAATTACATAAACGATACACAAACATTTCTTCTTTCTGAGGATATTTTACCACAATGATGCTGGTTAGACTTCATTGTCAAGATAATAGTACAGGATAGCGTGTATTCTTGGCAGTGTGGCCTGCTTGATTACCACAAAAGTAAAAATTTTAAGTCCATCAGTATTGTTTATGCACCTGTGAATTTACTAAGCCAGACAGTGAGCAGTCACCTGAGCACAGTGAAGAGGCTCAGCATAAGCACTTGATGTTTGTGACAACAAATTAGATGCAACAGATGGTCTCATTAGCGAACATGACAGCAGTATAAACAGTGTGTTAAACCTGGTTTTCATGTCAGCCAGGGGAATAAAATGCTGTCCAAAGGAAATCAAAAAGGCATAAATATGCCTGGAAAAAAGGCATATGTTTATAACAGAGAGGTACCACTCGATTAAATGAATACACTAAATTTACCTTAATGCTCTGCTCCTCCTCAGAGCCCTCTGTCTTGAGGTAAGCCTTGTCTTCATCAGTTCCCTCCACACTCAGGAAGCAGTTAGTGGTGTGACCAATGCCACTGGGCAGCACACGATCCCTCAGCATGGCATTGATCACTGTGCTTTTACCATTACTGGTCCTAAAAGTAAATAAAGCACATGCAAATTAACCATGGAGCCAAAAACTTACTGTACAGTATGTCTGATTAAATATTTCAAACAACAATTTGTATGAGTAAAAGACGCTGGGCATGGAGTGCTTCTTGGGTGGGAAAAGTAGTTCCTCTGATGCTCTTCAGTGAGGGATCCAAGTGAACTTGGTAGAAGGTCTGAGGCACTCAGGAGGATGATTATTAAAAATAAAGGCTGTACGAATAAAGGCTTTTCAATAATCCTGAGTGCCTCAGACCTTCTTTTAACAATCTGCATGCTCTTCTTCATTTGCATCATTGTGTCTGACAAAACCTAATTCTTATATGTTTTGGATCTAAAAATTTTAATTTGCATCACGCAGCTTATTTGGCATCAATTTAGAAGCAGAAGATGAGTAAGGTGATTGAGCATTGCGTCATCACACCAGTCTAGACAACTTGAAAGTGAAAGCACAACTTGTGTAACACTAATGTAACACCAAGTTTATATACACTTTTTACAGGAGGGACCAAGCGTCAGGAATCTGTAACAAAGTAAAACTCAGGTCAAAACTGATGTATTTACCTGCCAAAAAAGGCCACTTTCATGTGCCTGCGTGCAAGCACTTCCTTGATGACAGCAATTTTGTCAGCATAAGACTGAATCTCCAACTTCTGATCTTTAGTGGCAATGTTCTCCAAAGCTTTATTCCCATTTATTTCTGGCACAAAAACACAAGCAAACAAACCGTTTATGGTGATTACCATGACATCCTTTCTCTTTCTGTTTTATAATGACCTTCCAGTAAAATCAACACCATCTGCTCACCTTCTACAAAGTCTGACGTCTCTTTCACGTAATTGAGCAGTTGATCAAATACATCGCTGATCTTCTTCTTGGCTACAACAAAGTGTTTCAGTGGAGAAAACTCTCCACGAGCTGAGTCTGATCGTCGGAGTGAAGGGGCTGCAGCCATGATGTTCAATCTGGAGCCAGAACAGGAGGGGGGGTCAAACTCTTATGTCAGTAAACACGTGATAAACACTTAGCATGATGATCTTGGTCATACTGTTGAGATCATGATTAGAATTACTTAAGCTGCACGACCGCAAAGGCACGCTACACGAGGTTAACTTGTCAGTTAGATTATAACCAGTGAAGTTATCAGTTATCATTTAGCCAGGAAAGACGTGACACGTGACACACTAGGAGAAGGTACAGTGTGTTTTGAGACACCGGTTGACAGTGATATTCAGCTTTTCTCGCGTGATAGGGATTAGAAATAGTATTTAAAATGTTACAATAAATAAGCAGTCACGAGCTGTACGCTAACAAGCTAAGAAGTAAAGCTAGCTAAAAAGCGGCAATGCGTCCTATGCTGACAACAGATAAAAGTGTTATTTTTCCTTACCACAGTCCTAACAGAGCCAGTAACCACTTCTCATAACACAATTATTATTGGTCTATGTAGACAACACGGAATTTCCTCTCCTGGTGGAAAGATTAGTAGCAGTCAGTTTGGCTAACCTTCTGTTTGTATCCCGCAGTAGCACAAGCAACAAGTTACATACAGACAACAGTAAACTTCCGGAAAGCTTTTCAAAATAAACCCCACTTCGTTTGACATTGTGCTACAAGGACACCTGCCCTGCTGCTGGCTAATTCTGTCTCAACAATCAAATATCTAAAATAGCAACTTGTCATAATAATATCCATATTTTGTGAAACAGGAAATAGCTCAACAAGTTAAATATACCAGCATTTAATTTCTTCAAAGCCGTTCTTATCTTTTAAGTAACACTGTATCCGAAGATGCTTTTAATATTAAAACTCTAACTGCATCAACTTCTTGTGTTCTTAATAGCAGTAAACTTGACGCAGTCTCCAATCAGGATAAGGGGGAGGAGACAAGTAGCGAATCGGATGGCGAGCAGCTACCAATCAACGAGCAGAGAATGCGTCCAGCCCCGCATGTCTCCTTTAAAGTATCGCTCAAAGAAAGAACGTGATTACCTCAGTGAACAATCATTAAGTTAGTTAATTAATTAATGTCTCATAGAACATGAGAACCAAGGTAATAGTGTTCGGCCATGAACTTTAGTACTGACAAAAAACGTCTAAATCCCTGGCTTTCTTCAAATAACTAAATCGATTAACATTTGTGGTTCCTCTGAATACATTTTATACTCTTAGATGTGCGGTTATTCGAATAACCACACTTTATTTTTAAGTTTTACAGATTTATTATTACCAAATATGAATGCATACACACACACACACACACATTGTTTTTCTATCTCTGTGGGGTACATCCATTGACATAATGCATTCTCTGGCCCCTTACCCTAAATCTAACGCCCATAACTGATTGCCTAAACCTAACCCTTGCCCTAACCCTAACCCTAACCTTTTTGTAACCTAAACTCAAAACCCTAAGAAAAACCCATTTTTGAGGGTCAAGATTTGGCTTTAGAGTTTAAGTTACAATTAGGTTTAGGTTAGGGTTAGGGCAAGGGTTAGGTTTAGGCAATAAGTTGTGGTAGTTAGGGTTAGGGTAAGGGGCTAGGGAATGCATTATGTCAATGAATGTCCTCACTAAGATAGAAGTACAAGGATGTGTGTGTGTGTGTGTGTGTGTGTGTGCGTGTGTGTGCGTGTGTGTGTGTGTGTGCGCGTGTGTGTAGCTATGTAAATTAAATCAAAATCAAATATTTTAAATGTCTTTCAATTTCAAAACAACACCCATAATTCCTGTGAGTTAGAGACCACAGCTTATCTGCTTTAATAGGCTATAACACCGAATGGTAAATGAATTTCATTCATATAACACCATCCTTTAAAAAAATGTAATTCTGAAAATAAAATCTGTTTCTCAGGTAAACCTTTGTATTCCACCTTAATGTTTTGTTTCTTTTTTTCAGCATCTTTAAAGTTAATTTGACAGGCTTATATGTTATCTTATATGTTTATTTCATGGTTAGAAAACATGGCATTCAATAGAAATGCCTCTGTGTGGGTGTGTGTTGTGTTTGTGTGACTACATGTGTGAGACCTCTGAGTACCTGCGGTACACCACCCTCAGTCAGAGCAGTGAACACTGAACAGCCTCCAGCAGAATCAGCAGCCTCTTGTTTGGCTTTGAGATACTCAGCTGCTACGTGTCCTCTTGGGAAATTGGAATCCATTTTTATAGTTTCTTTCTATTTTTTACTGGATTCTGTTTTTTATGGTTTTGGGCAGATTTACGATGGAGAATTAAAATGGTGAGGAAGAAAAAACTCCTAGTGTATGAGTAAGTATTACCCTTCTATGCATCTAGTTTGCATTGGTGAATTTAATTCATTGTCTCCTTAGTGTAAAAACAGCAATTGTGTTTTAAATTCATGTTAGGATGACTGTTTTCTTGTTTAGTAAAAGCTAGCACATGCTGCAGGAATTATGGTTTGATTAATAATACAAGCGCTTTCATTTTCAGAGTGGCTTTAGCATCATACATTATTACTGAGATGGATATATACTCAAGCTCTCCTGGGCAGATATAGATTTCCCTCCCATCTAAGTGTAACTTTAGTCCAGACTAAAATCTATTTCTTTTATTTAAAATAAATATTAACCCCTTTTTCTCAGGGCAAGTCATCTCATATAAAAACAAAAATTAAAGGTAGCAAAGATGGTGTAAATGTAAAAAAAAAAAAAAAAAAAACCTGAGCTCAAACTATTTTTCTGTCAGCTTCCCCATTGTGTTGCTGCTATTGTAGCAGCACAGGTGACACAAGAGCTTATGTGTGTATTGTTTGTGTGTGAGCTGGTGTGCATTGTATGTGTGTGCATGTATGGCTGACCTTTATGTTGTACTAGTCTATCTAGCATTCTCTTTCTCAGAGAATTTAGTCATTTTGCCTTTTGGATCATTTAACAAATTTAGCAAGACTCCTATTTCTCTGGAGGGGTGTTATGAAGTTTGCTAATCTCTACTGTAAGTGCACCTTAAAAAAACCTTTGCTTTAGCAGGCTACATAAAAACTCTCTTGTCCTTCTTTCCTTCCTAGAATTTGTGGAAGCATGATGTGGGATGGATAAACAACAACGAAACTCTGCTGTGAGTAAGCTGAAGAGCTCATGCTGTCACTGTGTGTTTTTGAATTGTAGGTAAAAGTGAAAATGTAATCTGTTTATATCCACAGTCTCCCTAATTACAACAGTTATATTGTGGTCATTCTCCACCTGAATGGCTTACAAAAGACTAAAGTAAGATTTTAAGTTTCTCAATTGTAGTAAGAAATCATTTACATTCCAAAAGAAAATCGTTAACTTTAGCCTTGAAGGTTTCCAGAATGGCAACTACTCCATGCTCTAATAATTCTATATACCAGGAAACATGCTATCCTGTCTTGTAACCACAAATGATCTGCAACAAATTTGTTCAACTAAACCCACAACCATGTCTTTGTTCTGCTCTGTGTTAGATGGCCTCTAATGACCCTGACCTTCCTGACCTCTCCGGTGACCCCCAACCTGGTGATCTCATTGAGATCTTCAGACCAGCCTATCAGCACTGGGCTCTCTATCTGGGAGACGGTTACATCATCAACTTGACTCCTGTTGGTCAGTAGACATCATCAATCCAAAGTATCCTCCTACCTTTATTAGGGCAGACCTTTTCAAACTAACTGGATTAGACAATATGTAGTTGAGATAAGATGTAAAATGTTTGCTTCCTTGCTAAAGACATTAGTTAAGAACTCAGTCAGACATTTAAAGGTACAGTAAGTAAAAAAAAAAATCAAAGGTCAATGGTAGAAAAATTTGATAAATTATTCAAAACTGTGTTTCTATTGATGTGTAATCGCTGCACTAGAATGGTTGTTATATGTTCAGTTTCTTAGAATGAGTCATGGGTGGTGCACATATGGAGGCTGCCATATTTTTTCCACCATTTTTACTACAGTGTCCCTGAATGGACAAAACAATGTGTGTGAATATGAACCCTCTGAACTTTGAAACTGCTGTACCAGCTTTGTTTAATGGGAGTTAAAGCACTGTCTGGGATAAGAAATGCCTTAAAAGACATTTTTAAAAAGTTACTCAGATCCACTCAAAGATGAAAACACTTTTTGTCTGGGAGAATTTTGGCCACTAACAGCCACCATATATTCACAACAGTGCTGGAATATGAAGTCATTTGAAAGAAAACATCTTTTCTTTCAAATACCCATCTTCACCACTAGATGTCAGTAATTCTTACATACTGCACCTTTAAATAAAAATCTATCAGTTCTTTTGACAAAAAAACACTGCTGAAATTGGTTGCAACATCAGTGTTTTACCAGCATTGTCAAAGTTGGACTGATGTTATTGGCTTTTTGATAAATGGATCAATCATGGAACAAGGAGGTAAGAGATGAGGAGATAGGACCCAAATGCAGGACTCACAATGGACAGATGGACATAAGAGCAAATATATTTTAATAAAACAAGACACTGCAAAACCAGGGAATACCTGAAGTAAACAAAAGGCAGAACTGAAAATAACAAACACAATCCATCAAACACAACTCAAGTAACAAGCACAACAAAAACACAGCTAACACAAGCAGGACAAAGGAAAACCAGGAGCTTAGATACTAAGAGACTAAATTACAAACATAAGGCAGGGACAATTAATGAGATGCAGGGAACAGTAAGTAAAGTAAACAATACACAAGGGGTTTAAATTCTACAAAATAAAACAGTAAACAAGACAACAAAAGGACTGAAAGAAAAGCAACACCAGAAACCAAAGATGATCAGACATAAGAGAACTGAACCCAGAAACCATTTATATAGACTGATGTGTTGCTACTCCTCGTTACGAGAACTGTCTGCTCTGAAAATGTTTAGGTAGGTGGCTCAAATATGTCTCGGTGCTGCTCTTGTTCTCAGCAGTGAATTATTTGGTTCATGCCGACTCCTAAAAACTAGAGGGACATGTCAGCTGCCACCAAGTGGAGATAACACACTGACGATGCTTTCATGCCCACAAGTAGAGATGGGAAACTATACCAAACCAGCAGAAAGTGAGGTACACATACTTTCAAAATTTGTCGTGAAAAAGAAGAAATTAAAAAAAAAAAAACTTTCACTGAAAATCCAGCTAATTTAAAGACGCTAAATATTTGATGTGACTTTGAATGCACTCTGGGAGGACTGAGCTTGGCCATAACTAGGGGTATAACAAAGCATTGATTTACATTAAAGGGAAGTTAGGATTTTTACATAGGGCCTTTTTAAGTGAGCAGAATGCTCTTTCACTGAAGATGTTTTCTATTTTAGTTTTCTAGTTCAGGAGGTCGCAATGCTTGCTAGTGAAGTAATAGGATTGTGCTGTTAAAACATCTTAACACCAAGAAGTTGAGGAAATATTTTCTTAGCTGTGTAATGCCGTGTAATAGAATAATGTTCAAATACGTGTTTGTTTTTTTGTTGTTGCTGCTGAGAAATTTAAAGTTTTCTTTGTTTGGAGAGAGTGAGATCGTACGTGATGAAGGAATCTGATTACAAAATATGTCTGAAATACGGCACGCTGAAAGGATGAGGATTGTCGCATTTTGAAGATGATTTAAACGTTTTTCTCAAACTGTCATGTCTATGACCGGAATCACTGGAAAGGTAGTAAGCTGGTAAGAAACTAGTTCCTCAATATGTAATGCAAAAAATCAAGGCTGTTTTACTGTTTAACACATAGTTTCAGTTTAAAATTTCAGAGGTTGGGGGTGTGGAGGGATAAGTTGGTTTTAATGACAGGCTAGCAGATTCCTATTGACTTCCAATAACAATAGCATCCGGGACCTCCAGAAAAAAAAAAAAGGGGAAAAAAAAGAAGAAAACATCATCAGTGATGAGTAGTATTCTGCCCTTTAAAAAAAAAGATATATCAAAAAATAATAAACTTCATTAATGACTGATTCCTAAAATAAGCCATAATCTGGCCATATCACAGAATTTTTGTTTTTTATATTAGCAAACATCAAATGATTGTGCACTTATTTATAATATTGTAATGATCAAACTGGTGATTTAACTTTCCCAAATTTCTTCATAACCTTTAGTTCCATTTAACTTAGCAATATAAGTTGTATTAAGGTACAGTACTTCAGTTATACCTGACAAAAGACATGGGTACTTGAGTTTGAGTATCATAGCAGCTGTCCGTGTCAACGTCCTCGGTTTCAGCCAGATCTTAATAAAATAGAAGCTTATAAAAAATCTAGAAACCAGTGGATGTTCACAGTAAATATAGTCATTCTTATGAGATCTGAACTGAACAACTTTTCATTTTCGGTCACCTGCTCAAGAAAATTTCAACTTCTTTTCTCTTACAAGTGTCTTATTAAAGAAATTGAAAGAAAACTGTTAAACTGATGTTGTCCCACAGATGAGAGCCAGGCAGCTGCCATGTCCAGCGTGAAGTCTGTCTTCAGCAGGAAGGCTGTGGTGCGCATGCAGCTGCTGAAGGAGGTGGTGGGAAGTGATTCGTACCGTGTCAACAACAAGTACGACCACAACCACACACCCCTGCCCATTAGTGAGATCATCGAGCGAGCTCAAGTCCTCATCGGCCAGGAGGTGTCCTATGACTTGCTGGGGAGCAACTGCGAGCACTTTGTCACCCTACTACGCTACGGGGAGGGGGTGTCTGAGCAGGTCTCTCACTGTTTGTTTTGCTTCTGTCTCATGCGTCACCCCAGCAAAATACCAGCTATTAACATATTAAACCACTGATGAATCTGGCATAGTATTACATATTAGTTTTTTTTTTTTTAATTTTTAAGTTGGATATTTGAGTGCTGCAGAATGGTTGCTTTCTGTTTCCCTCAACTAATGACTTTTAATGTTTTAGAAAACTCCTTTTTATGCATTATGATAACATACTTTTCATCTGCAATGAACGCATGAACATTGTCCCTTTTTCATGACTTTTGTTTGCTTAATTGGCTAAAATAAGACTGCCCTGTTATTTTCTTTTAATAAGTTTTTTTTTTTTTTCATTTTAGTTGAGTCTTGGTGCAAGTTAGCTGAGTTATTTGTAGGTCTAAAGCCTATTCCTCATAAAAATTTATGATCCAACTACTCTCTAAAGCCCTGAAGAGAGTAAACATTATAATATCTGTGAAAAACACAACAGGAGCACGATGACACATTAAGAACATCTAATATTTAGTTATACAGCTGTTTTTAGGCAGATTAGTTACAAAATGTTGTATTTACTCCACAATATTTGGAATAATTCGGTATCATGGATATGCAATGAAGTCCATGTGCACCTCTGCTGTTCCTGTTCGGTAATCCTGGCTCCACGTCCTGTGCTCCTCCTTGTCTCCACAGGCTACGCGGGCCATTGGAGCCATCAGTTTGGTGACGGCAGCAGCCAGTGCCTTCTCTGTCCTGGGACTGATCAACACACGGTCCAGAAACAGGCCTTTCTGACCAGCTGTGACCTTCACTGAAGGGTGCTGTCCCCCAACATTCATGCGGCTGTGATACAATAATTATCGCAATGCTAATACAATAAAAGATAACAAAAAAAAAATCACAGTTTACTGTCTTACTTGTTCATTGTCAGGTTTCATATATCAAATTTGATTGAGATCAATGCAGTGCTTCCCTTATTCCACATGGGCACAATTTTAACCTTCTCTCAAGGTCATCTGAAGTCATGCATACAGTTCAGTTGTTATAATCCATAATTTGAAAAGTCCTCCAGGTTAAACCTACCATCATGATGAATAATGGGTCCATTGTTTATACAAAGAAATATGTAAAAGAAAATGTGTGTGTGTAAAAAAAAAATCCTACAGTAACATTACAATTTCCCACTGGGAAAAAAAAAAAAAATTCTCATTTCATTTATTAATTTTGATCAGGACAGGAAACGCACCCTTTACCTGCCTTGAGGTTGGAACAAACAGCACCCGTATGCAGCGCTGTCAGCAGCTCCCAATAACACACATCTGTTTTAGCTCTCTGCCGAGCTCAAAATATGGCTGGGCAGAGATGGATACATTATCATAACATATAAATTGTCAATCATATTCTTATATACATGAAAAGTTTAGGTAATTTACCAAGTTGGGCTAAGTCAAGTAAAATGTAATTCAGCTTAGACATGTAAATTTTTTGGGATGTTCCAGGCAAAAGAATGAATTACAGAAACATTTTAAAACACTAAAGACCAGAAGTCCCTCATATGTCCTGATAACTGTTAAATGAATCAATTTGGGACATTTATTTGGAACCTTACTATTACTTTATTATACCTTTTCTTTCTTTATTCCTTTTCTTTATTTTAAGCAATTTTACCTTTTTATGGCTGTAAATGCTTGAAAATCAGAAGATGGTTGTGTTGAGTTCACCCACAATGAGTATTGTTAAGATTAAAGTTCCTAAGTTTTGTTTGACCATCATGTGCATCTGAACAATTGATGGTTTACCAGTAGAATATATTTTACAATCTTTAACTGTTGTTTGTATTAAAGCTGACACTTTTAAAAGCATAATGTAAACAGGAATGACCTCACCAGAAGACGAGCAAGGCATTTTTTTTAAAGAGATCTGACTGCTGATGTGCTGCTTTAATATTTTTGGAGCTTTTGCACCTTCTAGAAAAGAAACTTCACATGAGAGCAGTTTGCATAAAAACATTTCAACAAAAATAAGCTCAAATCAGAGGCAAATTTCTTTACTGAGACAAACTATTCTTCTATTTCTTTCCAGAAGGAGAGAATAACACACAGCTCATGTCATGTCAGTGGGTAACATTTTACAATGGGCTACATGACGTTTACATTTCACAGGCTTCTGTGGAGAAAAAAACCCCCAAAACACTTAACATATTTTACAAAACAACACAGTAAAATAGAATACAAAATCTTCTCATCCATGTACAATGCTGTTAGTCGAATAAAATAAGTTTACTCTCCACTAGACTGATGAAGGCAGGGAACAGAACTGCAGCAACTAACTAGAAAACTTGCATTCCTCCATCTGATGTTTCACACCTCAGGAACAAAGTTTACAGGGAGAAAATGACCACCTGTGTCTCCATAACAACTGTGATGGGATCGATGAGCGTGGTCAAGAGGAAGTGGTAAAAATCAAAAAGATATAACTGCGCAATTTACATTGTAAATCAAGTTTCTTTAAACGATGAACAGCAGTACACAGCAACTCAAACTGGATGCAAACTGGACTGAAAATGTGAAGTACAGACATTTTATAGAAGAGTAAGACAACTGGGTAGTCGAACCTCATTAAAATCTGAATCAATTCTTTAAAAATCATCTACATACTGTAGGAAAATAGAACATACATCATCAGATCCAACCTCATCAGTTAGTGCAGACTTGTGTCAGTAATACAGCTGCCACTTTCTCAAAGCACCTTTAGCTAATAAAAATGAGTTAACATGCAAGTCCCATTACATGACATAGAAAAGGAGAGTGGTAATGGAGCTAGTTTTTAGGGATCCAATGGCACTGAGATTATTCTCCTGTTCTTATGACTATTAGATATAATCTGGAGTCACAAGTGTGACCTGAAAGTGTCTGGACACGCTGAAGATTTTAGGAGATTCTATCAAATAGCAAAAGAATGTTAAAACAACAACAACATCAACAAAAAAGTCAGTAAACTTCTTGAAACTCCTTATACCAAGTTTGTATTTCTCTCTTTCTGTGGGAGCCTCAAACTTGAATAAAAAAACCTTTAATAAAGCTTTAGTATCAAATTATTCCATTGCGCAACCTTTAGGACCTAAATGAATCCAAAACACAACTTATCCTTATAAAAATTTTCTTTTTTTTAAAAAAAGGAAAGACAATCTTAGTAGTTTTCTAAGTTCTCTCAAATGTACACCTCAAAATGTATATAAAATACTTTACATTCTACTTCACCGCGGCATGAGTACGGTTATCAGTGAGTATCTGGTATTATACCCATTTAGGATCAGAGAATTCCTTATTAAAGTTCCTGGAATTTGACAGTTTTAGAAAAGTTTTGTTATGACTGCTAGCATTTGTACAACGTATAAACCTTGACTCTTATCTGGGAAAAAAAAAAGGGGGGGGGGGGGGGGGGGGGGATAAAGAAATTGCTGCCAGTGATCATTCAGCCATTCTCCTCTCCCGGGTGCTGGGTTTTCTTTGTTGATGGGGGGGGGTTCCTGCATCCCTGCATAGATCATCATGGCCTAAGCAATATAACTGTTTGGAAAAAGCATCCCTGCCACTCACTGATTAAGCTTTTGAGGCCATTCACAGATCCACAATATTTACGACTGAATTTGTGTCATGCTTGTCATCATGTCTGTATTAGAAAGTGATGGATGGAAGATGACATCTAATATCCTGCTGGGACATTTTCAGGTGGCAGCGTGATCTCCCTAACTCCCCTGCTGCCTTTCAGGCTCTTATTAACAACCATTAAAGAGGCTTCCTTTGTCACTTTGCCTTTATCTGGATGGGAAACTCATTTCTTCCGAAGCTGACAGAAACAAACCGATGCTGTGCATCAGTTTGCAAAGACTGATGGAAAACTGACTTTATCAAGACTGACAAATATAAGTTTCACTCAGTTAATCTCTTTTCTGGGCTTTTTTCACTGGCAAAGGCATGAAGGCAGAAGCAGAGTGGCGCACCTTAAACTGCAACGTAACCTGGGGGGGGGGGGTGCAAACTCTGTGATTCATTCAAGACTTGAGCTGGATCACTGCACCACTCAACAGCCTCACTTTGCCTAAAACTTTTCAGACTTTCAAAAAAGAAAAAAAGATTAACTTCAGCCCCAATTTTGCACCAGCATGACTATGGAAGACAGTTGATGCACCTGAACCAGGAGCTGGAGCCATGCAGCCTCAAAGATCTCTACTCGGGACCATATTTCAACCCGACGTCTGGCCTGTAGAGGAGAACGGTGAGGTGTTGGTGGTAAAAGTAACACCAGAGTACTTATATTTCTGTTTGGACAGATCACAGGAACCTGGCTTATTTACAGACTGCCAACAACTGAACCCTCACCACGATGGCTAGGCTCTGCTCTTTGGTGAATTACATGAAATCATAAGTTTTAAACCTGGGTCATAATACTAAATCTGACCCCCCCCCCAACCCTTTAATCCATCCCAGACACTATTCCCCCTCTTTTTCCTACATGGTTGCAGCAGTGACCTCAGACGCAGAGCAGACTCAGGTCACAGCCTTCCTAAGCCCCTTTTTGTTCTTTGCATGCTCCCAGATTATCCGAGGGGGGCACTCCTTGTTAGTAGCATATAATCTCCAACAACTTGGATTCCCTTTTTCTGCTTTTTCTCCGGGTAAAATGTCAAATAATTTTCTTGTTTTCCATCATCTTTAAAGGGAATAAAGCTAAATGGGATACAAGTTTTTAATGTATCATTTTTATCCATTTCTGCCTCTTAGCAAAACCACTGCTTATGAAAATAAAGTACAATAATAAAACAAACCATTAAATGAAAAATCAGCATGTAAGGTCAGGAGTGAAGCGGGGACAGAAGCCAGCACATCACAATAAAGCTGTTAATTACAATCATCTTAACTAAAACTGTCAATATAAGTGCTAAAATGAATAATGTGATTACCTTCATTTTGTGTTGAGCTACATTTATTTGAACTGATGGCAAACAGAAATAAGGTTAAGCTAATTGTGTGGTTTAAATTAAGAAAAAAAAAACTCAAGTGGCAGAGATCACTAAAATATTCAGTAGAGAATTATGTTCATATAAATGCACAGCAATTATATTTCAATGCCTTTTTGTATCTTCCTGCCAGCATCTTGCTGTAGATTTATTCTATCTAACTCAATGGGTTCATTTCAGATGAGATATGGATGCTGCTTAAGATTAAAATCAGCCTGTTCTCAATGCTGGGTGGATTTCTGTAGGAAACTTTTAAAAACCCAAAATATAGAGGTTTTTTTTTTTTTTTAACTTCGTAAAGATGGATGAGTTAGAAAATGAGGATTAAAAAAAAAAGAACAGTCCAATATGGATTCTGTAGAAAGTTGTCTTGTAGAAAGGCAAGCTGCTGAATTAAGGTGCTTTGAGCACAGTTCAGTCCATCAGTGCTGTTGGTGTTCAGGGTGGGACAAGGAGTGACGTTTACTCCATGATGGCTCTGTAAATCACAGGCTCAATGTAGTCCCCCCTGTAACGTGAGTTGATAACTCTCTGTCTCTTTGACTCCTGGATGATCTCCTTCTCTTCAAAGATGCCATCAAACCTCATGTCTGAAGCTTTAGACTGCAGAGATGATAACAGTGTTCATAGAGAATATATTCTACATAAACAATATACAGTAATGGCTTCAGGAGTCTTAACAGCAGGTTCAAACGACAAGTTTGTTGAATGAGGATCAGGACAAACAGAATAAATGAGTTGCAAAGAAACATTAGGGCTACACGCACCAGTCTGGATTTGACTCTCTTGGGGAGTTCTTCTTCCAGAGTGTAGACATCGTCTCTTTTCGCTGTCAGCTGTGATCCGTCTTCAAATTCCACCTGCATTTCAGAAAAGTAGAAGAAAACAAATTAATGATAGAAACTGAACTAAAATTAGCAGTTTTTAACTCAAGTATTTATAGGCTATGCCACTTTGGAAGTATTCTAGTTTAGATCCTGCAATAAATAAATCAGTTCATAAATTAAAGTGCTGGATTACCATGGAAACATTTCATCATAAAGTATGAAAGAATTATAAGACCTGTGTATACATCGACATCAAACAATGGCCAGAAGCAATTGCTGCTCCCAATTAATCTGAGAAGTGGAACTTTTATGCAAGTCTACCATAAATCTACCAGGAAGTCTTCAAAGTCCAGCTGGTAAATCATGATTGATGTGTTGGTGGATATAAAGATATGTTTTCATTTCATTATGTTTCTTTGTACTCTTTAAAATACAATTCCTTTACAGCATATAAAGTCACGGTAAGTTGTGTGAAAAAAAAAAAATCTTACCAGGTACATCTGAATGACATGAGCTGCTACAAATTTGGCCCCATACACCAGCCCGTCCGTCCATCGCACCTGGACAACATCACCCTGTGGCGGAGGTCCAAGCTGAGCGCAGTCTCGGCTCTGAGCAAGAAAATAGAAACCTCACAGCTCTGTGCAAACTTAGCAACAACGTGCACTCCCATAAAAGTAGTAAGTAGGAATCAACCGAACGGCTTTCGCATCAGCCTCAGCCAATAAAACCTGCTGATATTTGGGGCTGATATTGCGTTTCACCCCAAAATTAAGATAAAATGCCAGTCACAATGAAAACTCATTCTGAAAACACTTCAAATAAATATATAAAAAGAAAAAGTGTACTTGTAACAATGTCAAAAAGAAACATTAAACATGTTATACATATACACATATATATACAGTATAAAAAACTGCCTGTATAGATGCCTGTTGTAAATTATGCTGAGGGAGGATACGGCCAACACGTTGGCCGATGCCAAGGTTGCGAGTGACGTAACATTTGTTGCTTACCAGCAGTAACAGCGTTGACGCATTTAGGCGTAAACTGTAGTGGTAAACGGCGGGAATGAGCGCACATCTGATCATAAAAATGATCTTAAGACTGAATCCATGTGTGATTTATAAATGTTCGTGCTGACCAAACAACAGAATATTGGTCAGAAATGTCCGTCATCCAGCTGTCTCTGAAACAGCAGCAGCGCTGAAGATGGAGGCTGGTCGGATTGAGCCTGACCCCGACAGGAACATAAACGATAACTTTATTAGTTAAACTAAGAAACAGTCTACGAATGAACACTTCACAAGGTTATGTATAGATTAATTTATAGAAACGGTCTCCTCCACTCAACTCCGTGTATGGGAGCTGCAGTTACCAGCGCTCTGCCCTTCGGCTGCGCATAATGTTTATAAACTATTATTTCTGTTATTTAACTTGTCAATAAAGTTTGACAAGTTACAGCATCGTACAGATCCACAGGTAGGGTTGTGTTGCAAACTTTCTCTGAGTCTAAAGCAGCGTTTCCGCTGGTCCGATGCACCTGCGCCTTTTGCAGCCCGATTGTCCGTCTTCTTACAAGCAGCCGAGCTTTCTTTTCTTTATTCAGACATCAAAGTGAGATAATAAAGTCTGTTTATTTGAAATTGTTGGCGATCAGTTGTCGCCTTCATCAGAAGTTATAACACTCTGCTGTTAAGATCATCTGGCTGGTTTGACACCTGCAGCTCCTGGAGACAGAAGACAGGAGGCGATCCGTCGTTTCTATTAAGTAATCTGGACCCTAAAGTTATAGTCTATAAGTGCTCAATCAGCAGACTGTTTCTTAGCTTAGCTAATGAAAGTTATTTTTTCTTCTGTCCGTGCGGGTCAGGCTCAGATCCGACAGTCCGGGTCAGGCTTGGACCAGCCTCCACCTGTCTGCACTGCTGCTTCAGGGAAGAAGCAGCTGGATGAGGAGGGATTTCTGACGTAGATTCGATTGTTTGGTCAGAAAGGAACTTTTATGAATCACACGTGGCTACAATGATGAGATCATTTATATGATCAGATGTGCGCTCATTTCCACGCTTGTTTGATAAACGGACCGCTGACTTTAATACACCTAAAATGGCGTCTTAGCAACAAAAGTCACGTGTCTGGCAGAGACCGATACAAGCAAAAAAAAAAAAAATGCAAATATCGGCCAGCCGATGTATCGGTCTATCCTTATTACTAACATTCATAAAGACACAGAGCTTTGTATCATTTGTTGTTGCTTCACATCATTTGTAGAGGATGTAGATGGACACATGATGCAGCTCTTTCTTTCTGAGACTCAACACCAGAACAGTTCTTGGTCTGGATTAAATACAAATTTTTAGAGC
Organism: Atherinomorus stipes; assembly: GCA_023101725.1. Taxonomy (NCBI): domain Eukaryota; kingdom Metazoa; phylum Chordata; class Actinopteri; order Atheriniformes; family Atherinidae; genus Atherinomorus; species Atherinomorus stipes. The sequence continues at coordinate 1,194,743 of JALJCO010013434.1, forward strand.
CTCAGTAGCCATGGGATGTTGTGCATCCAACAGTATGAAACCTCTGCTGGAGGCAGTGCTTATGTTAGTAAGCTTTGTCAGTGATGTACTTGAGTGTTGAAACAGTAATTGATACGGTAACTTAACAAATAAAACCTACCACAATGTCCTCTGGGAAGAGGTTATCACTGAAGGACCCATCATCAAAGTTGACTTCATAGAAGGTTTCTTTAGACAGCTGCACCACATCGCACTGGTAGTAACGGCCATTCTTGTGCTTGCATATGACTTTCTGGCCCACAGTAAGCTCATGCATTGCTGCTTTATTGCGCTGTGAGATGAGACAAATAAAATAGATTTTTTTCATGAATTATTAATGGTGACTGGAAACTACCTCATAATTCTCTGATATTTGGAGATCGATTTCACTTGTGCAGAACAATCCTGAGCAGCTCATTACCTCAATCTGAGTGGGGCCTTTGTGTCGACAGCAGGTCACGTGGACCACAAAGGGCCATTCGTCTGGCTGCATCAGTACTCCAGCAGCTTGGGCACAGGTGGGATGGTAGGCAGTAGGGCAGCGGCCATGAGAGCATTGCACACAGCAGCCAGACGCCTTTTTCATCCGCTTCTTACAGTAATAACATTTCTGTGAGAGGAAAACACACCAGTCTATGCTCAGGAGACTATTTTTAAATTACTAAAGGAAAGACAAAACAGTCCCAGAGAGCTTGTACTATCATTTCCTACAGCCTAGCTAGTGAGTATTTTGCTTTAATATGTGGAGGTAATGGGAGAAAATGAGTAAGGTACATTGGGCAATTTGCTCGGAGACCACCAATGATGTCTGTTTTAAGTCAATAAGCACTTAGTAAAATATATTAATGTTTCATCTATCTGATTGAAATAAAAGATTCCAATCAACGTGTTTAAATAGACGCTGGAAAAAATGATCCGATCAGTTACAATTACATGATGGACAGATTTAATATGATCATAATGCTTATGCCATGCACAAGGCCTCTAGTTTAGAAGAAGAGGGGATTTCTTTGTTTTTCCATTTTGAACCTTTTGACCATCAAAATGCTGAATAATCATTAACTCTTTTAGTTTCTAACAAAAACGTTTCCCTAACAGTCACATTCTGTTTTGCTTCAGCAATTTTTTAAAAGTCTTCCTTGAATCTTGCTTTGTCACGTCCCCCAAACATGGATGAAAGATGTGCAGAGACAACAGGAATGATCGGAACGAGTGTTTAACATGGTCATTTTTTTCCTGCTAATCTGATCGTAAATAGGTTTAACCCACTCCTCTTGATCAGATTGAACATTTTTTTCCGATCAAGGCAGATCTGATTAGCCAAAATGTTAACGTGACGCATTTTTTTATTGTGATTGGCTTTGGATAGGATCAAAAGTGCTCCAAGTAAACGCAGCTACTGATGCAGGATAAGTTTGACTCAATGGTTCAGAAGTTGCCTAAACAATATCCTTATCTCACTTCAAATTAAATTCAATTGATAACGTCATATTGCAGCTATAACTTAAACATGTTTTAAAATGTATAGGGTTAAAAATGTTAAAATAGATTTATTTAGTTCAAAATGAAATAAAGATCAAAGTAGTGTAGAATAAAACAAATAAAACTTACTACACAATAAATATACAACTATTCCCTAAAACTGTGTTGTTCCTAAACTAATTGCTCTCCAGAACCATCAGCGTTGTGGGAACTCACCAACTTAAACCTCTGCAAAGGAATTGCACTTAAATCCACAGGACTCCTTTTAGTGACATTGATGAAGCGTGCCTCCAGCACAGCCACGGCACAGAGCACATGAACCCACCTGCAACATACACACTGTTTACAAGTGATGACCAACCATCAAGTCAATCACTGAGGAGCTATAAGCGTTTTGCTCCTGTTGTAACTCAAGATTTAAACATATTCCAGAAGAGCAAAAACATTTTGATGCAATTGTGGCTGTTCAGACATCCTCGATGACATTGGGACTTACTTATCGTTGCTGGTTTTCTGCAAGGCTCCACCCCTTAACCAACACAAGCAGCAGCTCTGCAATAAAAACAAAGGACCACCAAATGGTCCAGGTAAACAACAGAAAGTTAAATCTTACCCTACAAAGGTAGCAGATGGTAGTACTACTGAAAAATGAATACTTCTTGTGCCTTTAAATTAAGATGGCAACAAGTTGATGTTAGCTACTGTAGTTTATTAGTTGTCCTTTTTCCTTGTTAAGAAGCTTATAGGACGGTTATTCTGCAGCAGTGTTGGATCTCCCACCTCCTGCAGCTGGTTGTAGTCATTCATGGCACAACAGCGTTATGGAAAAATTGGCCAAGAAGCTCATATATGTGAAATTATATTAGACGTATTGCATCTTCTGGCCACTAATTAACGGAATAAGTACTTATCTTCCTCAACCAAGCCAGAGTCAACAGTGCTTTCATTTATCTATTCAATAAATTATCCAAATAACTGACTGTGGTATTCAACAGGGAACAGATATTCATCTCCATCAGTGTTACTTTTACACTAAACTGATGGACACCTGGACTTCCTCTCTCTGACCAGACATTAAGAAACCAGCTAATCCTGCAGGTACTGTATGAATAAACATTCTAGTGGTTTTAAAAATGCAACTTTAAAAAAAACCATGGCATCCCTTGAAAAACTAAAAAATTGCCTAATGGTTAATGTACAAAGCAGTAAATTCAACCATAAGTGTTCACTGACCTCAGTCATGGCACTGGCCTCGCAGCGTGCACACCTCCACTCCTTGCTCACACTGGCTGGATCTACACCATAACATGCTGGAATATAGAAGCAGTTTGAATTAAATAAGTGATATAGCCACAGTGGTATAGAATCTACAATATGGAGAGAGTAGAATACAGACACTTCCACTAACATACACATGCATTGTAAGAACGCCATGTGAAACATCTGTCATCCATTTTTAACATAAGCGTAGCCTATGTTTCTTATTTGAAAGAAAATTCTCAGTTCAAGACCGTGTACTGACTAGTGTGAACACGAACACTGCACTGCGAGCAGCTAATGAGGAGGCTGGTCCCATCTTCCTCAAGATAAAGTGCAGCAGGCTGTTCTTCACACTCAGAGTCTTCCTCTGTGGTGGTGGTGAAGCACATCTCTGGGATTAAAGGTTTGGTCCGCATCTGCCCACCAGCCACCTTGACAGGACTGTCTACGTTGTTCGTACCCTCAGTCTGACAAGTAGAGCACACAAAAAGAATAAAAACGGTTTTAGTTAAAAGGAGAAAAATCCTTTTTTACAAGCTGATTCGATTTCCTGAGCTTTAAATGAAATGCCAAACTCAAAATACCACAATGATAGAGTACAAAAGCCCCATTTTTAACTGCATCTTTACATAAAGGATCATGATCCCACCACCTCAGTATGGGTGCTAAACCCACTATGGAGCCCTGTAATAATCTGAATACAAGAGGAACTGATTTGTGACAGAAGATCACAGACATACTGGCCACTTGGAACCTCTGTGGCCCTTTGCCAAAGCTAAGAGACACCATCTTCTGAAGATCTGCTTGGGCAGGGTGGCCAAGTCCAGTCCTTTAGATGCATCCCTTCTCCAACACAACTGAATGGCTCATTACCAGCCTCTACAGAGCTGAATGACATGTACATCAGGTAATTCAGGTGTGTTGGAGAAGAGATGCATCTTAAAGTTGCAGGATTGTGGCTCTGGAGGACTGGACTTTGCCACCCCTGTGCTAAGGAATGTGATACCTGCTGGCACCATGACAGAACCCAACAGGCTTATGTACGCTACAGATGCCTGGCTATAACATGGACAACCCAACAACAAATAAAAGGCAGTATTCTCCATGAAAAAGAAGGTTAGAAGCTAAGGTCAATCAGCAAAAGTCTTCCTCAGTCCATTATCAAGTAAATAAGTACTCGTGAGTTAAACCTGAGCTGGTAAAGCTTACCTGTTGGTATGTGTGGAATAGCATGCAAATGGAGCAGTATGGAGGTTTGGAGCCCATGCGCTGGTTGTACTCCCTCTCCTTCTTAAAATTGTGGGGTCTGCCCTGCCACAGATGAACCAGAGGCTTGGCCCAGGTCTCCCCCTCCAAATCACCCTCCTCCACTGTGGGAAGTTCATCTGGACCCTCTGTCACAAAAAGCAAAGATAATATACTGATTATCTGACATCTTAGAGCATATTAGTGCTCAGACTGTTTCTGCAAAGACAGACCTTCATCACTGATGCATTCCTTTATAAGTGGATGGTGGCCAGGCAGCTCCCCCAGATCACTCTCTGGTTCCCCATATGCTGCCACCACTTCTGTCACCTGCTGGAGACAAAACATCACCAGCATTAGCAGACAAGATAAAGGTTCAATGCTCATCTTTCTTTGACAAGGGGATAAATATTTTCCATACTATTAGTAACAGAATTTGACTGAAGTCTGGTTGAAGGCTCATATTATCTATGGTGGTTTCATTTCTAATAATAATGTAAAAAACTAAAGAAAAATAATAAATAAAATGTAAAAATACTAACCTCTTTGCTGATACATCTGATGTCTTTCTCCTTCTCATCACTTTCCTCACTCTTTTCCTCCTCCTTTGGCTGAACTTCTTCTCCATAGTCTCCTTTGGCATAGCTGTGGACATGAAGGACGTCTGCAGGGCTCAGTGTCCTCTGAAATAGTTTTTGTGCTGGGCTACTAATCTCTACTGGAGGCTCCACACCTCTGCATGCCTCCTCAGTGCTTGGAGACACCACCTTTTTCTCAGCCTCAGGAGGACAAATATCTCCAGATGTTGCACCATTTTTCTCTTTTTTTGCAGGACTTCGTCTGTTTGTTTTCTTGTTGCTGGCTTTGGAATGAAGTTTAGACGGTGGCTTAGCATCCTTCTCCTTCTTAGGTTCCGGCTGGACTTTTAACGTGTCTGAAAGAGATTATTAAATTTCTTATTGTAACTGCTGACATTGGTCCTGCATGCCACCTTCTTCCCAATTTGGTTCATTTTAGAGATGCACCAATTCAGTTTTTCCTGATCTAATTACCATTACCGGGCTGAGCGTATCGACCAATACCCCATACTGATCCGATACTTGTTGAATGAATAAAAAGACTGAGACTGCTGCCAAATCAACATTATACATGTACGTGACTCTTCGTCAGGAGGTTTCAGCCCTCCCATTTCTTTTTTCTATCCGTTTTAAAGTTTTTAATTCCAAATCTGAGCATGGGGGGGGGGGGGGGGGGGGGGGGGGGGGGGGGGGGGGATTCACAGTTTTTTCTTTAAATAAACCAATATTTGATTTACACCAGAACATGAGACATTCAACTATTTCACTAAATTCATTAGCTCATCTTGAATTTGATGGCAGCAAACTGTTTAAATAAAATGGGATAGAAGACAAAAAAGGGATGATGAAGGAAGTGGTTATGAGAAAAAAACTGGTGAAAAATATTTTGCGCCTGATTAGTTTAACTGGAAACAAGTCAGTAACTTCACGGGCTATAAAAAAGCCCGTCAGGGAGGCAGTCTCTCAGAAATAATGAATGAAAACGTTTTTGGAACTGGGGTTGCATGCTTTAGTTCATAAACCACAACTATGCTAATTAATTTTTAGAAACTCACATCTTTATTATTTCAGGAAAAATAGACTTTTAGCCATTTCCCTCCCACACTCGTCCTTTTTTGTTGTTTTTAAAAGAAAGTGTCAAACATTAAAGAGGCCATGTTTAAACAAAACCGTACTGAAACTCAGTGTCCGTACTTGGTGTACCTGTAACTTTTATTGGAGGCTTCTTGCTTGATAGTTTGGACTTCTTGGCCTCCACCCCTTTGGTCTCCCTCACTGTCAGATCAGGCTTGACATCTTCTGACGTCTCAACAGCTACATGCTCACGCTTTGTCCCAGTCTGATGCTTTGGACTGATATGTTAGAAAGGCATTAATTAGGACATGTGTTAAAACACACAAGGAAAGAACTGTTTGTTTTTTAAAAAGAAGTGTCAATAAAGCAACATTTCTGAGTGAGAAGAGTTTGCAAAAGCAAGTCGTAGAACCTCCTGACAAGTTTGAATCACTACGGTAACAGACCTGGTGTCTTACAGAGGTGCAGCTTCTTTCTCTGGTGATTGAAGCCCTGTTTATGTCTGGCAACAACATTTGTGTTGTGTGATCAGAAGTGGAAGTCTGTTTACACCTGGACTATCATCAGCCTTTCAAGTGGCCACTTGAAACATACATGAGGACTTGAAACACGCAGCGGCATATGACAGGACAGCCAATCATTAGCTGCTCACTTACCAACCATGAATCTTTCGGTTGAAATTTTCATTCAAATATTTTCTCAGTAATTAATGTATTCTTATTAAACTTATTAATAAAAGTGGGAAAGCTGTTATCAGTTCAATTCACATGACTGTAGAATGATGACTGCATATTGTAGAGATAGGTTAGTAGTGAGAATTATGACCTTTTGTCCTCCTGGACCGGAGTGGCAGGCTCCTCAAACGAAGCTTCAGGTGAGCTCTCTTTAATAGGATCGATCTCCTTCAGCAGAAACTGAGCAGCCTCGGGGGTGGGTTTGGAGTGGTCGATAGGAGGGTTGTCTTTTCCTGCTTTCCATAGTTTGTAACGGTCAGGCTGAAACTTGCGTACAAACACGTCCATAGGTATCTTCACCATGTCCTGACGGCATGAACACTGGGGTGAAAAGACACATCAATCAATATACTATCACTGTTTTAGATCATTTGTGAACAATAGATGCAGCTGGGTTTGCATGTAACACTTGTTTTCCTTGCTGTTTAAGTGTTTTACACACCAGAGTGGCCTGCTTTCCGTAATCAATCCATCGCTGCGTAGCAAAGTTGGTTGACTCAGAGCAATTGAAGCCGTGGTTGAAACCAGCATGATAGGCAAATGGGAATGTCACAATGAACTGCCCAGCCTCCTGGGTGACCTGACATATAAATACAGCACAAAAAATTGCAAGAGTTAATATGGTTTTCTGTATATTTCCTAATTCCAATACTTTTCTTCCAATATTATCATTTTATTATCTGTTTTTCCTGTTACTTTAAGTAGTTTCCAGTTCTTCATTATAGGATTTTAAACTTTCATTTCCTTTCTGTCACTGGTGATCCCCAAAACAATAACAAAAGATGATGGAGGTGGTTTGATGATGTGGTGAATTAAGGTGAGATGAGAACCACCACTTCACCTACACTTTTGCATGTTATTGCATACAGTCACTGAAATGCTACTAAAACTAAATGCACCATTATGCTTCATAAGATCAGAGAATTTTGACAGTTTGGACATTTATTATCAGTAAACAAAAAAAGAAAGAAAAACACTCATACATATTTGTAAATAACATCAACTAAAATTAAATGAATTATTACCTTCTTATATGGTACACCATATTTTTTCAGGATTGAGGGTGAAATTAAAGTCATCTTGTGGCGCAGGAAGGCTTCACAGCTCTGAGTATTCCCAGGAAAAAAACCTGTAAATGCAGGAACACATTCAGGTCGTAAGTAAATTCATCACTCTTTAGTTGGGTTGACAGATTTTAAAGGTACAGTATGCAAAAAAAAAAAAATCAAAGTTCAGTGGCAGAAAAATGTGATAAATAATTCAAAACTGTGTTTCTATTGATGTGTAATCGCTGCACTAGAATAGCTGTTATGTTTATTTTCTTAGAATGAGTCATTTATTTGAACTTGCTGGGTGGTGCACATATGGAGGCTGCCATATTTGTTCCACCATTTTTACTACAGTGTCCCTGAATGGACAAAACAATGCGTGTGAAATGAGAACCCTCATCTAACTTTAAAACTGCTGTACCAACTTTGTTTAGAGCAGCTAATGAGGAGTTAGAGCACCGTTTGGGATAAGTAATGCCCTTAAAAGTAATTAAAAATAGTTACTCATCGTACAGTCATAGCTACACCTGAGACCACTGGATCCACTCAAAGATAAAAACATATTTTTGTCGGGGAGAATTTTGGCCACCAACAGCCACCATACATTCACTACAGTGCTCAGAATATGAAGTCATTTGAAAGAAAACATCTTTTCTTGCAATACCCATCTTCACCACTACATGTCAGTAATTCTTAACATACTGTGCATTTAAGTAAAACTGTTAAAATCAGGAGTCCATCTGTCAGGTCATCAATCTCTAACGCAGTTGTGCAAGCGTCCAACTAAAGTTATCTGGAGTTTCTTCATAGCAGTGCAGACTAAATACACTAGAGAAATCAAATATTGTGTTCCTCACAGTGCTGCCCACTTGGTTTAGGTGAGAAGCAGGCAGATGAGGTATTTAAAACAAGTATATTAAATCTTTACAATGTTTAAATAGATGAAATGATGCAGAACAGGAGCCCCTTTGATCTCCATTTTGCATACCCTGTAGATTCATGCTGTCTTCTCTACAACCCATTTGGGAACTTTAGTAGGAGACATAGGACTTTGAAAAGTGCAATCAGCTGCTACTTCCTGTAAACAACACTCCTGCTGTCATGGTGAGTCAGCATAAGAAATCTTAAATGTGCTATAAATTCTGAAGCAGTGATATATTCACACCAGCATGTAAAAATGCTACAAAACTTGTGTTTGGGGGGGAAATCAAGACTACACCTGACCAATGCACAATATCACCAGAGATAAAGCAACAAGCTCAAACTAATATGGCAGCAACTCAAAGGAAAAAAAGAAACATCTGTGTGCTTTGAGATGTCTTTTAGTTAAAAACTTGAATATCAGGTCTGAATAAAAACAAATGGGGAAGTTCCATCACGTACCCTTGGCAAGACGCTCCAGTTTTCGCCCATGTTCTGGTGGGACTGCATACCTAAGGATAAACCAAAAGATAAAGATGTAATCATTTATGAAGTAAGTAGGGCACAAACTGCTGGTGTGATCTTGGCTTATTCATGTTTGTTTCAGGGTTTTAGTTTTTATGATTTTGAGGGGGAAAAGCTCAAAAAGCCAGGCTCTACTTAAAACAACCAAAAATAAAAAAAATAAACAAAATGGGGGGTGGGGGAACCACACTTTATTTCTTCAAAACTACATTTACTTTATTTCTGTTAATGATGAATGATGCCTTAAAATGGAAACTACTAATTTAATTGAATATTATTTCAACTGCCTCAGTGCTACTGTATTTACGTAGGCATGATTTAATTATGTGAAATGAATAATTTAAGAATATTTCATTTTAAATTACTCAGCTCTGGTTGGTTAAATCCATCTGCATGCAGATGGATTTAACCAGCCAAACAGGAGAAAAGCAGGGAGGTGTCAGGCGTTTAACCCCGCAGGTTAGAAACCACTGGTTTAACGACACAACTGTGCCTTGACTGGATGACTGGCCTGACTGACGATACATTATACATTTTTACACTAAAAAAAAAATTTGATCTATTACACCTAGCAGATGTCACCCCCAAAGATGCTGCCATATATTTCATCTACGACCTCAGTCAACTCATTTTTTATGCAAATGTCATTTTATGCAGGCCAGGAACAGTTGAACTTATGAGTGAAGGGGGGAAAAAGATACTGATGATCATGTTCATATTTTTTTACTTAATTTTCCAGCCAATATGATATGTCTGCAGTTCTGCACAAAACAGCTATTAAACAAAAATTCTGTCTCTCTTAAAGTGTCGCTCTGATACAGAAATTAACCACTCCTTTGCTGGGAAATCAAAATATGACCTGGATGCAACCTCTCACATCACCGGTGGTTCTGACTAACAAAGTAAATCATAGCCTGTCAAAGACACACTTGAGCATCTGTTGTGAAACTGGTATTATCTGTATTTCCTAAAATAAGGTTAATTAAACCAGATTCTGCAAAGACATGAACACTAAAGATTTTCAGGAAAATCTGTGGACAGTTAGGTCTGAACATTCCCTGCTCATACCATTCACACACACACACACACACATCCTCCACTGGGGATGCATCGCCTCAGCTGGAAACACAATCAAGAGGCATCTAGAAAAACCGCAGAGGACATGTCATGGTAGAACAAGTGTGCTGTGGAAACCACTGTTCGCTTAAAGCACACCGAGACTGGGAGCTTAGCTTATTCAGTGGCTGCTCTTTGTACCGATATAATACCACAAGTGTAAGAAAAAGTAAATGAACCCTTTGGGATTAGTTGGATTTCAACATAAACTGGTCATAAAATGTGTTCTGATCGTCATCTAACTCACAACACTAGACAAACACATTCTGCTTAAGTTAATACCACTCAAAAAAATGCATGTTTTCATGCGTTTACTAAGATATGATAATAAAAGCCAACGCATGAACACTTTTAACCTGCATCGTCTTTAAAAAGCCAGCAGAAGGTGATGCAAAGCAATATTATAAAACCTGCAACCAGCAGTGCTGTTGTCACCCAGCTGATTCCACAAAGCCAGTTTAATGTATGCAAGCACATGATGGGGAGTGAGCCGGCTCTGGGAGAACATGCAAACGCCACACAGACAGAACCAGCTGAGGTTCCTTCCTGCTAACCACAACAAAGCCCCCCCATAAGGAGCAGCAGTGGTTAAGAACTTTATTTTTCCACAGGTAAGATGCAACTGGTATGTGAAAAAGGCTCAAAGGGAACTGACATTATTTTGATTGGCTATGTACTTGTTCCCCTTATGAGTTTTTGGTTTTAGTCACTTGGTTTAAGTTTACTTCAATAAAACATGTTGTTGTTGTTGTGATGTAATTAGAGATATCTCAACTAAAAACAAAACCTGATTGTGTTATTTGAGATAATCTAAATTATTTCTCACAGAGACTTATGTTTTTACTTTAGTTTTTAATATCAGAGAGCACTATTATCAGTGGTGCGTACTATAGCAGTAAGCACCATTATTGCTTACTGATTATATTATTTTCAATATATTATTATTATTCTATGATTTTATCCTTTAATTTATTATGATTTTATCTTTAATTGTTTATTCACCTGTATAGCACTTTGATTACCACTGGTAACTGTTAAAGCACTTCAGAAATAAAGTTTTGATTATTGATTGTCCACCATGTGATGGAGCGGCATCTCCATGCACCAGTCTGCAGCAGCGCATGAGGAGTTTTACTGCCACCTGGTGGTTTATCAAGGTAAACCACATGAATTTGAGCAACTACACTCCTATAATTGTTTACATTAACGCTATGGGCTTAATTTCAATGCCAATAAACTTAGAAAAGCTGATTTGACAGATTTGCAGCAGAAAAATGGTGTTCAGCAATTTTCTATTCTGAAAAATATCTTCACATGTAAATTTTATAGTTTATAACGTATGAAAAATGGTCAGTGTGTGACATGTTCTTGATGTGATGGTGCGATGATCTGTCAGTGGCTGTACCATGACTGCGGCTCTCCATAGTGCAGGTAGCTAATGCTGTACAGATCCATGTCCTCTGTGTGCCATGCAAAAGCACTCTTCCACATCCCAAAGCAGAGGTACGGTGTGTTGACTCCTTTGATCTTGATGCCACTCTCACTCTCCACAGTGTCCAGGATGGTGTTAAGATGACCGATGTTCCATTCAGTCACATCCTGCAAAGGAAAGGGATACACTGGACTGTCAATTGGTGTAATACTCAGAAAGTGACAACCCACATACACTACATGGAATAAAAGATTAATAGATACTGTGGACTGCACTAGCACACATTTGAAAGTTCAAAGAGAAAATAGGTTTTCATCCAGTTTTCACTCACTGGATCATACAGCGTCCCACTGACATCAGCACCATACAGTGGAGGATTAAAGGTCAGGTTCTTCCAAAACTTCCTCTCCAGCTCCCCGAAATTCACATATCTTGGACTGCAAAACCTTAGGATCAAATAAATTTGAGATTCTCAATATAGACAGTTGAAGCACAAAGACATGGCATTTTATCCACATATTAAGGCATTATAATCTTGTAGGCTGTATGAAAAACAAACAAACAGGCATGTAAACTATGCAACTTTGTAAACTGACTTGTCCAATTTGGAGGTCTTTCGAAACTCATGAACAGTCATTGGCTTCTTCTGGATGTTGTACTGGGTGAAAAGTCCTGACTGGCCAGTCACTACCTGCTGAACGGGAGCGGGGATCACCAAGTCATCAATGTCATTATATGTCTTTCTGGGTTTCCATCCCTTCGGTGGTATAATCTGCAAGAGAAGGGAACAAAAAGAAGAACTCAGCCAGTTTGTTGTGAGGCTACAGCTATGAACAATCAGGCCTAACGATACCTTCAGGTTCATATTGATCAAGCCTGTATGTATGATACCAAGAGATGCGTTAATGGCTCAGACTTGTACTAGGAAGAAAGCTGTTAACAAATAAGGAAGACATTCTGTTTTATAGCATTTTTGCACATCCTTCGTTGACATAACACTGTAGCGGTAAATAAACAGGTAAATAAAGTATCTTTACATGAATATTCCAAATAGAAAAGGTCTTTACCAAAAGCGTCTTTCCACTCTGGAGAATGTGACCATGTCGTTTCACTGAGAACGGAGCCGAGGCATAGTAACAGTAACCAAGGATGTGCTATGGTAAGGACGGTGCTCTTCAAAATAAAAGCGCTAACGTAAACTTGCCTTGCTGGCATTTACAAACACCATGCACTTCATTAATGTTGCTGTAAATGTGTGCAGGAATTTCACGCATTATAAGATCTACAACTGCAGGAATCTGTGAAATAATGTACAATATCTGCAGATCATTTCAATCAAGCCGTGTAGTCAATTAATCCATCGATTTTCAACTTGTAGTTGTTTTTTTTTGCACTTGTTTTAGTTGCCAAAAATCCTGCATAGTTATTGTCACGCAAGTGTTCAGTCCTCAAGACCTGAACTCACTAAAATTCATGTTAAGGAATACCAGTTGCCATGTAATCATGTATTTACTGTAGTACAATTTATAACAGACAAATTTAAAGGGACTTGAGGCAAGATTAAGAAACGAAACTCGCGACTGCCGCGATTGGCGCTTCAGGTAACTGCAGCCACGAGCCTAGCAGTCACGAGAGCGTGCACAAACTGAAGCTATGATGCTGTTTACTCACCTTTCTCTCAGTAGTTATACTTTGTAGTGGTCTTTCAGTTGATCTGGATCGTTTGCTGACGGCAGAATAATCCATAACAATCGCTTACAGTGTTTGAATTTACCACGACCGGCTTCGTCCTATATCAAAACAGCGGATGTAGCGTCATTTGACGTCACGTCCGCATGGCAGAGCTGGAAAACTATAATGTTGTTTACTAAGCTTTTTCTTCGTAGTTACAATTTTTAATGGTCTTTCAGTTGATCTAGATCGTATTCTGACGGCAGAATAATCCATAACTATCGCTTACGGTGTTTTTATTTAACGTGACCCTCTTTTCCTGCATCAAAACTGCGGATGTAGCGTCATTTGACGTCACGTCCGCAGGGCAGCGCGGGAAATTCGGACACCGAATTGCAGCGCATTTAGCAGCACACAGCCTGTTCAAGGCAACGGAGAGAAGCATGGGTGGAAATGATATTTTTGGTATTTAGCGATTCATCACCCATTAGTATGACAAAAAAGGGACATTCATGTTTGGTTTTTTTCAAATTCCTGCCTCAAGTCCCTTTAAGTGAAAATAATCAGTGAACTCTGCATCATAAGAATCTAACTTTACAAAGAACAAACTGAAACAAACTTACTTTTGCAATCCCAGCTCTGTGTGCTCCTTGTGACTCCATATAGGCAATATACCGGCTGAAGTCCTTGAACTCTTCTTTGGAAGGGGTGAATGTCATTATCCTGAACCCCTCCCTTTGGGCTGGCGTATCTGTAGTCATCTTCTGGTTCTTACAAGGACCTCAATTCTGATAGGTGGAAAAACATACACACACATTCAAGCTCTGTATCTTGCATTTCCAGCCTCTTCGTTGTTAGTGCGTGTTCTAATGTATTGCCAATTGGACTCCCCCACATATTTATTACCAGTACAAATTACAATGACAATGTGCAACCATTAAATTTCTGCATGGCAAGTGTGATGGATATTGAATCAATAAGTATTGTTGTCAGAAGTAATTAGACACAGGATTATATGTTTTCTCTATGTGGAGCATTGTCAAGTGTATAAAGTAGAGGGAAAAGAGGCTTTGAAGCCACTTCCCTATGTTTTCAGATAACTACAATATGTATTTATTCATTCATTCATTAATCATGAATTCCATTTAGCTCATTCATCTTCCTGGTTACAATTAGAGCCCCAGTTCCAGATATCTAATCTCCCTCCCCCTTTTGATTTGATTATAATAAAAACTAGGGTGCTCAACAATAAATAGTAATACTAAAACAGCCTGTTGTTTTGTATTCACCACAATGCTTCCATGTTTCTTGAGTATTTCTATACCCCACTGTGATTACAGTAACGCTAGGAGTAAGACGTTTAACTCGCTGCAACGCAAGCGCGCTTTAAAAACTAAAAATATGAAGATTTGGTGGTCCACCATGATTGGACAAAGATCTAACTTACTCTGAGCCTAGGTGTATGACTGGATCAGAACCGCGTCTATTAAACGCCATGGCCCCCTGGTCTCACAGCTCCTCGGAAAAATGTTTAGCTAGTCCGCTAGCTTACATGCTAACTGCGAGGAAGCTTGATCTGCTCCCCCTAGTTAAAAGTTTTGGCAACAAAAAATTAAAAATCTTTTACGGTCAGGGATTAACAAATTTGCACAAACATTTAAAGATAATGCAACGTGCATCGTCAAACCTGACAATGGTTTATTTAAGAAGTATCCGCTCAACGTGTAGCGGACTTAGAGATTTGACAGCTGCTCTGAGCTTTCAGCTAACGAACTAGCAAACATGGCTTGATGCTGTCCGTTAGGTTCTTCAAAACAAACTTAGTAAGTCCTGCCTCCCTACAATCGACTCATTGTTCAAATGTCAGACAATAACTTACACAAGCCGAACTGTAGTAAGGTTGTTTTGTTCGTCAGATAACAGGAAACTGAGAAGAGACAGACATCATCACTACGAATTGAGAAGACAGACCTCCATTATTCCTATGACGCATGCCCAGTACCTGTTTGTTTACATAGGTATAAAGAGGAGGGGGTTCCTCAGTCCCTTAGCCAATCACAGCGCATTTTTATTTCTGTAATATCTATCTATCTATCTATCTATCTATCTATCTATCTATCTACAAACACACACACACACACACACACACACACACACACACACACACGATATATATAAATATATATATAATATAATATATATATAATTTTATATTTTATATAAAATATGAAATATTTGATTTTATTAATAAAATTATTTTCAAATATAGGTAATATTTTTCTCAAAAACAGAAGAAAGAGGGATACAGATGCCAGGAAGTTTGATAAAATAAGGTTTTTTTGTTGTTTGTTTTTTTTTAGAAAGTAATATCTGACTTCATAACTTTCATAATATCAAGCTGGGTAATAAAAACATCAGATTTATTAGTGGTATGGGATTTGAACAAATCCAAAAATAAAATTAAAAATAAATAGGCTTTAAAGAAAAAGATCTTGGATTTGTCAAACACTAAGCCATTTCATTAAGTGTTTATAAGGAAAAGTTCAAAGCTCAAAACTCCTTCAGATCCATTGCTGGAATTTACTGTCTGTCTTTGGAGAAAATCAAGAAATAACATGTCTGTTTTGGTGGAGTCATTTACATAAAGAGAAAAGGAAGTAAAACCTCTCAGTTTTAGATAAAAGCACTCTTTCATTACATGTTACATCTAAATATATTATTTGATTTTGTTTTCTTTCTTCTTTCTGGAGGAGCTCAGCTATTGTCTGCCTAAGAAGGGGTGAGATAAAAGGGTGGGAGGGAGGCACTGGATCCACAGAGGATGTGATGTCTGTGTAGCCAGAGGCAAGAGAGGAAAATTTGGAATGTTGTCAGAATATCTGTGATAGTGACATACCAGGTCTTGTCAGAAAAGTTGAGAGATTCTCAATTTAAAAGTGCTTGACGGGGCCATAAGATACTGTAAGAAGGGAAGCACTGACTGAAGTCATTGTTATCATTCTCCACGTATTTTTAATCAGAATGAAAAAAAAAAGATGTCATGGCTTCAGTAAAATATCTTACCTCCCAATGCATGAAATCAATTTAATGTCCACTTTTTTTTAACCAATAGTGCCCACAGTGCCAACATTAATGCTTTAACTCTTTTGATGAAAGTCGCCAAAGCTCTTGGGAGCATTAATGAAATGAATAAATAATTGATGACAAAAAACTCAGTATACTATGCAAGTTACTCAGATGTGAATAGTTTTTGCATATTTATTTTTTGCATATAATTATTTTCTAAATACTCAAGGTCAAGTTGGTTGTATTTATATAGCGCCTGTATTTATGTTATCATCCCAAGGCACTTTACAAAGAAAGCAAACAAAATTAATTCAAGTTCATGATGCATACCATCTAATTTAAGAAGTTTCAGTACAAATCAATCCAGTCCATTTAAATCCTGTTCAATATAACTGTATTTTTGTAAAACCATTTTGTATACAATAGCGAAGATAAAGAAACCAATAGAATGCATTATAATTTCATTTTGATTCAGTTTTTTGTCCCGTCCATGCATGGTATGGTAGGTGACAGAAAGGAGAGTAAAAACCTCTGTTAACACTTCCACTAGAACCAGACTCAGAAAGGTTATCGTCTGTCTAAGCTGGTTAACAGGGGTGAGAGGCCAGGACAGAGACATCACAAATAATAAAAAACTAAGTCAAAGACACCTGCTATGGTAAAAGAAAAAAGGAAATGACAACAACAATAGTATTCACAAAGGCTCAGAGAAATGACCAGAGTGAAATAAGGTGCTCAGGGTATCAAGGGATGCCCCCCAAGCAGCCTAGTCCTGTGGTAACATGACTAAAGGGATGGCTGGGTCACCCAAGTCAACCCTAACTACAGCCTTGAAACAAACAAACAAACAAACAAAAACAAGTTTGTAAGCCTTTTTGTGAGGGTGAAGACTTTCTATGTCTCCTAAAACAATCTTAATGACTTCTCAAACTGCTGACTTCAGCTATTGTGCTTTAAAACCTATTTAATTTTATGAAATTCCTAAATTATTGGTTGTTTTAAATAATTGTAATAATATACTTCGTAGTTGTATTTTTTCATGATATGTCCTGCTGTTCTCTTGGCCAGGTTGCACTTGCAAAATAGATCTTGTTCTCTGGAATTTTAATCTGGTTAAATAAATGTTTAACAAATGTAAAAAAAAAAAAAAAAAAAAAAAAAAAATGAAAACAAATGTTCAAAAAGGAAGAAAACTATGATGTTTCTAAGATATGTTGGATCTTGTTTAAATTCTACTCTGTATTTACTGGGAAATCAATGAAGATATGTGTAAACTTGATAATTAGGATATCTCTTGCTAAAAAGAAATTGTGTAAGTCCAGCTTAGAAGTATAAAAAAAGATTAAGTTTCTCTGCATGACTGACTGGAAACCAATGGCATCCAAATTTTACTGAGATGTTTTGGGTTAAAAATATAATAACTTGTATCCTGTCTAAATTCAGAGACAGAAAAGTACAGATAATCCTGTAATTGTACCTTTACAGCATGCTTGTTAACTCAGTTATTGAATTTGGTTTCAGAGTATATTTAACTATCATCTGCAAAACAACTGAAATTCACAGTGTGCCTCCTTATATCGCCCAAGAAAATCATGCATAAAGTGAAAAACATTGGTCCTAATGCAACTCCATTTCGTCAAGTGGCTCCCAAACTTTTTGAGCCACGACACTGAAATAACATATGTTGGTGTGTGTCTCACCCCCTTCAAATCCCCATATGCTGAAAATCTGCATTTCTTTTGCAGAGATTTTGCTAATTTTGTATTTGCTTCTAAGTAGCACCTGGAATAACTTTATATCTGGAAACCCGATTATAAAAATTCTAAATGTAAGGCTGGAAAACTATTAAACAGTTTATAAATAAAGACGATAAAGTGGTTTTTGGTGGATTCGGTTCACTATTTTAACAAAGCACCTATATGCCCAAATTTGCTTTTCTTACCGAGAAAATATCAAATTTGGATTTTCAATTTGGCATAACGTTGTTGTGTGTTAATACATGAAAAAAATAACACATTTATTTCACAGATTGATCTCTTTGCAAACACCAGTATATTGATAGCCCTAATCAAAATCTCAAATTTTATTTGATAAATGTTGGCTGTTGAAAATGTCACTGACATGAACAAATTAGAATCTGTTTCATAAATATTGCTTAACCAGTCACATTTGGCTCCTTTAATATGAACGACTTGAGCTGGCTTTTTTGATTGACTGTTGAGAAAAAACAGAAAATAAAATAACATCAATGAATTCTTTGTCTGAGGCAATAAAAACAATATGCAGTTCTCATCAGTACTGTGTCTGTCTGTACCAAGGTTTTCTCTGAATCATAACAGACACACGGCCTAACAATTTCACAAGAACAACTGCCAGTCAGTCTTTCAAGGGTTCTAGAGGAAATGTGTAGGTTGGATAATGGTCTACAACTGGATAGAACCTCTGGATCAAGACTAGATCTTTAAATAAAGAATTGATAACAGCGATCTTGTGATACCAAGTTTATCAACATGGTCCGACTTATCAGAGGTGTTGATCAAAGGAAAATATCTTTATAAAAAAAATAGCTGGCATAGAGTCCAAAAGGCATATTGAAGGTGTAGATGAAGTAACAACCGTGTCTACCTAATAGTATTTTACGTGTAAAAAAAAAGTTCATAAAGTCATTGCCATTGAGAAATGAAATATTTGGCTCACGAAAGCCCTCTTTTCTTTTCATTTGCTATGTTTAGAATAATATATACAGTTCTAAATGATACCATGAAGCTATCATTGTAGTCTTCTTTTCTTCTTTTCCACAGGAGCAACCTATCAAGTTTCAAACCCACTGAGATATCCAACTTCTAATGCCCAGACAGCTGCCCCAAGTTAATGAAGAGTCTAGTCTAGAAAACCAATCATTCCCTCAAACACAAACAAGATAAAAATATCAGTAAAATCAACATTAAAATGTTTAATGCTGGATTAAAAAAAACAGCTGTGAGTACATTACCATAAGTTTTAATAACCCATAGCATGTTAGAAAAATAAACACATTTCTTAAAAAAACAAAAACAAAACAAAACAAAACAAAGAAAAACAAAAAAAGAAAGATCTGCAAATGAAGCCAATACAATTATTAGTTTTTATCAAGATAGTAACAGTACGTGAAATAAAAATAAAAAAGGATTTGTTTCGGTATAAGAGGAGGCAGAAATTGGAGAGTTGTGGAAAATGAGAATAAGTTTATCATGAGTCTATCAGGATTGGCCTTTGGAGAGGCTTTGGTGTGGTTTCTATGGCAGTATCATAGCAGCAGTCCACCAGGAGGTCATCATTTGTCAGTTTCTCTTTCCTTTAACTTTCCCTCTGTCCAGCTGTGAGTATCGCCTCATCAGTCCTGTCTGTCCCCTCCTCAGGCCACAGGGACTTCTGTGGAGTGGAGTGGGTATGGCTCAGAGAACACCAAACTCTTGTGAGGGTGTATTTCTGGGTTATGTTGCATAGTGATCAAAGCTTCCCAGGTACTCCAGAGCAGCCCGATAGCACAAATGGTACTGGTCCTGGAGACAAGCATAAATACATGAGTCAAAAATAAAACAGTAGTAAGGTAAAAGAAGAAGTGAAGTGTTGAAATAGTTCAGATGTGTCTCTAACTTTTTAGAGTTATATTTTGAGTTTTTTGGTTTTTTTTTGTTTTCTTTATTCAATTAATACATAAATATCTATCACTTAAATCATAACCTCAAAGGTAACAAAAACAGGAAAAATGCTAGTAGGGGGAAAATCTAAAACTGTTTCATCATCAGTGACAAGCAATAACAGTGATGTCAAACTTTAATTTAATTTCAAATTATCATTATATATCTAGTCAGCATATAAATCTAATCCATAAATATTATTGTTAGTATCAGTGCTTGTATAGACTCTTGGGTAGGACATCCAACAAGTGAGTACCTCTGTCTGAACCATGGCTGGCCTCTGAGTTCGGAGAACCTTGACAGTCTGGAAGATGTCTACTACTCCCTCATACCTCATCCTCTCCAGCACGATGCTCAGGGTGATGAACACCCCAGTCCGCCCAATACCAGCACTGGTGGACACACATTGTAAGACTCTTACAACCAATACTAATGATAATTACATTTGAACACATGCAAAAGACAAATTTCACCAAGGGAACTGGTCTTTTGCCGTACAAGTCACCTCCTAAATACCTTTAGCTGGCAAAGCTATTGTCACATCCTGTCTGTCATCACATGCATGAAACTTCAGTGATCCTGGAATCACTGAGGTGTCGTGCACAAGATGACACACACAGAGACTGCTGCAGATGTGCTGCTCCTTAAATGTGTTGTGGAGCGTTGTTACCAGCCAGATCTTCCTTCCAGTGGCCAGGTCCAATTTTCAGTGATGTAACATTTATTTTCTTTCTCTGAACATTCATTCATGTGTTGCATCCCAGCACCATTAAGTCCTTTATTTACATACATGTAGGCATAGCAGACACAGCCAAGGTTGTGCTGACACTGTTGACATGACTTTTTACAGGTTTGTATAAACACACACAGTCATCAATTATACAGAAAAATGAAGGCACAAACGTCTGACAGGTCAAAATTGTTTTGAATAAACGGGGTCAGGTAGACAGATTTTGGGGGGGAACATGGGAGGGAAAAGGACAGGAAAAACAAAATACTTGAGTTAACGCGGACATGGCCTTGTATATAGTGAATACTACTAGAACTTGTTCAGTGACTTAGCAGGTTAAGTAGAAAGTTGTTTTTGTAGCTTTGTATTGCACTTTGGGAGAAAAAACACCACCATCCAGAAGGAGTCATTATTTAAAATGGATTTAGATCAATGCTGCACAGGAGACACTTGATGAAACTGATTTCATCAGATGACAATCATTTAACAGTCTGCTTTAAGGACACTTACCTTTTCATGTGCATTATCAAACCAAGACGTCAAAGAAAAAGATGCAACTGTTCTCATGTACACAAAAACACCCAATCACCCCCCTCTCACACACACACATACCTGCAATGAACAGTGATTGGTCCGTCTTGTCCGAACTGCTCTTTAGTTTTATGGACTTGGTCAATGAAGTCGATGAAACCCTCAGCAGTTTTGGGTACTCCTTGTTCCGGCCAGTCAGTGAATTGAAACTGCCGGATCGTCCTGGACTGACCATCCTGATGAGCAGGATAAATAGAAAAGGACATCTGACACACTGATCTGTAGCTCTTTAGTTTTACAAGCCAGTGCTGGGTGGTGAGGTACTGTTGATTTTACTGTCAGGTCAGCTTCTGTCCAGGGCCTCTCTGACCACCACCAACATTCAAATACAGTATATATATATTATACGGTCCCACACACAGGACGTCTGGTACCGGCAAGTTTATTCCAACCATGTTTGTTACAGTCCAACTCAGCATGATTACATTTTTAAATCTCAGTTCATAGAAAGTTGAGGAGGAAAACCAGCAGACGGCACAGATTTAAATGCAATGGTTTTAGAATAAAATAACCAGTTACGTATTTTTCTATTGGTTTTGTAGGAATGTGAGATTTGTGTGCTGTGTGCTAATCTAAGCTTCCAGGCCAATTTCCGTCTGCTTTCTCTTACAGTAAGAACTACAGAAGTATCCACAAATCAGCAGTCATTGGCAAGCTTTGCTTAGCGATTTTAGTTGTTGTGCTTCAAAATCCCATTCCTCAAAATAATATTTCATGTGTAACTGAGTGTTGTTTGTGTCTAAATTTCTATTTAAATGTTAATGATAGGAGTGACTGGCGTCTGCTCCAATCATGAGCTTATTTCCACACAGCATCATGCTCTTAGCTCTGTCATTGGCTGCCGATATAAACAGAAATATCCACCCAGAAACGTCCCGACCAGATCAAAACAATACAAAAGAGTGAATCACAGGCAGGAGGGAGAGAGTTGCATTCAAATGCACCACGGCACGGGGATAGAGGCCGAAAGACGGGTTATGAGACCGATTTCACTTGCTAAAGTCTAACGTTTATTTTTTACGGGGGAACTTTGAACTATATCTTTAAAATAAGATGAGAAAAAAATAATTGTTTTCCTGCTTCCTCATTCAGTAAAAGAACTCATTCAGTAAGAAATCTTCCCAAAGAAAAGAACTTACCCTTGTGTTTGTAATTTTAAACTCTCGAAGGATGTACTGAGGCATGTTGTACTCGGCCATGGGGTCTACAACAAAGTACAGGTAGCGTGCAGAATGTTCTGCAGGCCAGTACCGATGGCACTTCTCCTACGGACCCAAGAGAAGACACAGCAGGATATATTAGAATAGAATAGAATAGAATAGAATAGAATAGAATAGAATAGAATAGAATAGAATAGAATAGAATAGAATGTTAATTAATCCAGTATAAATGAATCTTAAACCTTAAGTAATATTGCCGCACTGTTATTAGTGAAAAAAATAACTGAACAGAAAACTAAAAAGAATTTTCATTTGTCAGTCTTAAATGTCCTGAGAGGCTACTTGTGATCATTTCTAATTTCTGTTTTTATTTTTTTTAATTTTTTTTGTCAAATAAACCAAAAT
Organism: Atherinomorus stipes; assembly: GCA_023101725.1. Lineage (NCBI taxonomy): Eukaryota > Metazoa > Chordata > Actinopteri > Atheriniformes > Atherinidae > Atherinomorus > Atherinomorus stipes. The sequence continues at coordinate 1,217,480 of JALJCO010013434.1, forward strand.
GCAGAAGCAGTGGGGAAAAAAATTACATTCATTCTTCAATAGAAATTTGCAAACAGGTATTATATTCAAATGCACAGAAGTGAATTGGTGTGGTATAACTGATATAAGAGACCTGTGCATAAACAAAAGAACTGTAACAGGGGCTTAAAAATTTTGCAGAATGTCTTATAAAATCTACAAAATCCATTGTGTCACTGCATCAGACCTACTCCTGTCAAAGTGTAGTAAAATGAGCATTATTAGTAGTTTTACCCGTCCCATTTCGCGGAGTTTGGTGAGCATGACCACAATTGTGGAGTTGTGTTCCCACAACATTCTCCACAAGTCCTCTGAGGTTTCAGCTAATGGGCCCTGGGTGGCCATATATGCCCTCTGCTGTCTGCAAAGAAAGAGATGGCTGTTTATTCCATTTCAGCTTTCCTCTTTTTTTATCCCTAGCTCCTTTTTTTACAGTGAAATATTTCAGTTTACCATGATAAATAGTGGCTAAATAATCCTGTTGTCATGAGTTATGATGTCCACTCATAGTTGTAGATGTGAACACTATAAATGGTTGTCTCTTTTATTAGAAGTTATGAAAGAAAATATCTGGGAATATCTTTAAAATTTACTAAGACAATGAAAGGGGTAAATATTTCTTTGGATTTAAAAAAAAAATTTCCTCTGGGCAATGATAGCAAGGATCAGTCATTTGAAAACAAACATTTAAGATGTAATATGGTCACATGGTAAGAGCATTAACATTTTAAAAGGTATAACGTAAGCATAAAGTAAGTATATTGACTGAATACTTGATTTAGCAGAGTTCTGCACCAACTATTTTTATCTGCTGATTTTGTATAAGGCTCTTGGCCATTTGACATGAAAATTGCCCAGAAGAGCACAGGGCTATGAGACACCACCTCCCATGCAAGGCTATAATCTCCTCTTGTCAGCTGCTTGTACATTATCTACCATCCCAGAACATTTCTGCAGAATACCATCTGCTTTCTGTCAACGTTCTGCAGAGAAGCGGTTCTGTGGACTCACCTGTAACCATCGATGAAGCTGGCATTGATGTAATCTGAGCCCTCTACACCTCTGACTGGCTGCAGACAGACGCGAGTGGATTCAAAAGGCATAATGTTCACCAGCCGGTTCTTAAATTTGTTACATGGAAGGTTAGCACTGATGAATCTTAAAGTTTGTGCTTTCGAGTTGGCCAGTTTCTGCAGAGACAGAGGTGAAGTTAAAGTTAATTTCTGTAGCACATATAACACAACAACAGCTGACCAAAGTGCTGCACAAGTTGAATGAATGGAAATATCTTGTACAGTAATAAATCAGTTAACTCAAATGAGTCAATTACATCAAAACTGTGCATGAACAATAAAAGTTAAAATATGCATCCCCCTGGCCTAAAAGCAAGTAAGAAACTTGTTTTAGAGTGTTTTAAAGTTTTAAAATGATTAAGGCTTTGAGCTCTTCTGATGTGGAAAGACTGGCAGCTTTTACAGTAAGATTAAGAGCCATCACTGAAAAAGACTCCATCACCTTCATCTTTTAGGATCGAGGAACATCCAAGAATACTAGCTCTTGGACCACAGTGGTCTTGATGAAGGATGATGCTTAAAAAATTTGGACATGTAATGTAAAATCCTTCAGGCTCTGTAATAACTTTAAAACTGGATCCTGTAATACATTGAAAGCCATTGTGGAGAGGCCAGTGTAGGCTGTGTCACCCCTTTAAAAAAAAGCTGGCACTGAAATTGCCAAACAGGAGTTTTTTGTTCTTTCAGACTTGCTGTAGTTCCTGCAATGTGTCATTCCTGTAGAGCTGCTGAGCATTTCTTATCATCTTTTTGCACTTTTCTGTACACGACCTGGAAGAATATATGTCTTGAAGTTATCAGTTAAGTTTATTTAATGTCAACGTTGAAGGACAAATGTTGAAGGAATGCTGTTTTATACTAAACTTTTGAAAACGGTGCAATGTTAGACGCATTAGCCCGTCTATGGGATTTTCGATGTTAAGTTAGCATTAATGCTAATCTTGAGTTGTGTGTGTGTAATTGATGAGGAAATTCATTACTATAGTCTTTTCATTGACAAAAATAATATTTGCACGTGTGTAAATAAGATTGCAACTCATTCAAGTTTATCAATATGCACATTTGTTTTGCACCACTCATCGGTCCAAACATGAGCAAAACTGAGAAACTCATTAAACCAAATACAAGGATACCAGTTTTTGTCAGGAAGACAGGCGTGTCAGTAGACACTGTCAAGACAGTTCTGTAGAAAAGGGACCTGTCGACCTAGACAAGCAGTGCCCTCTACACCTTAAACCGCACCCTCTTAGGAAGTGCCGTGCTTTCTGGAGCAAACCTTTGGAGGAGAGAAAAACCTACCCTAAGGACAAAAATGTCTGTTACAGGTGCTGCGCGTCATCCAGTCACCTAGCCAAGAACTGCAATAAAAATGTTCAATGCAGAGAGTGCAATAGTGACAGTCACCCTACAGCACTTCATCCGGGGCCGGCTCCATGGATGACCGGAGCTCTTGTTACTGCGAAAGATCAAGGTGGGTAGCAAAGGGATGGAGCTTCTTTAGCCGTTACATCTAAATGCACAGACATATGTGGTAAAGCACTCAAGACACGATCATGTGCAAAAATCTGTCTTGCCAGAGTTTATCCAGCAAGAGAGAGAGAAAGAACCATACAAACTTATGTAGCTCTTGATGAACAAAGTAATAGATCTTTAGCAAGAAGTGAGTTCTTTGAACTCTTTGACAACAAGGAGGGTTCAGCTTCATACACAATGAAGACATGCTCAGGAGTCATTGAAACTGTGGGATGGCGAGCTCATAATTTCATCATAGAGTCATTAGATGGCAAGACCCATATCTCACTCCCAGCTCAGATCAAATGCAATTTGTTGCCAGATGACAAATCAGAAATCCCCACGCCGGAGATCGCCCAACACTACTCACATCTAAATAGTGTTGTGGGCAAGATCCCCCGCTTGATCCCACAGCAGCCATCCTCATGCTACTGGGTTGTGACGTACCAAGAGCACAAAAAGTTTGTGAGAAATGTAATGGACCCCACAACACACCCTATGTCCAATGCCTTGACCTAGGCTGGGTTATCATAGGAGAAGTATGTCTAGGGAGAGTTCACAAGCCAGACTCCATCAATGTTTACAGGACAAACATACTCAGTAATGGACATCCATCTCTTTTTAATCCTTGTCCCAGTGCCCTCCACGTCAAAGAGAAAGCTGCAGTTCCGGTGTTTCAGCAGGGAAATGTACACCCTACGGATGATGATGACCTGTTTAGTGAAACAGACTTCCTTGGCCAAGGAGTCTTTAAACAAAAACTTCATGACAACAAGCCTGCTATGTCTGTGGAGGATAAAATCTTCCTGGAAATAATGGACAGGGAAGTCTTTATGGACAACTCAAATAGTTGGGTGGCTCCATTGCCCCTCAGGGAGCCAAGACGCAAACTCCCCAACAACAGAGTACAAGCAGAAAACTGTCTCAAGACACTGTGTCGTAGGATCATCCTATTTTTCCTCCACTTTGCAAATAATGATGAGCATGTTGAGAGGGGGTCAGCCAGGGTATGACAAATTATTCAGTGTGCCCAGTACTTGATATGGTCATCTCCCGTTTTTCAGCCACGTATGGTCCACTCAAGAAACTTTCCCTGGATGAAATGACCTTTGCATTCAGGGGGAGGTTGAACTTGAAGCTATATAATCCCAAAAAATGGATAAATATGGCTACAAGTCATTTGTTTTGAGTGAAGCTACCTCAAGCTACCTCATGTTTTACAGTGGTGCATGTACACAGGACACAGCAGAGGAAAATGATCATCTTGGTGCGACCCACTGTATTGTCCATCAGCTGATGGCTCCATACACTGAGAAAGGGCGTGAGGTTTACATGGATAGCTATTATACATCACCAGCCTTAGCTAACGAGTTAGCAGCTAACGAAACTGGACTGTGTGGAACGGTAAACTGCAACAGGCGAGGGATGCCACAGGGGCTGAAACCAGCACAGTTGCCTTCAAAAAGGGGAGGTGAGCCTGTGTTTATGCAGAATGGCAAATTGCTGGCTTGTGCATGCCATGACACAAAGCGTCTCACCATGTTGACAGCCATTCACACGAACACGTGCGTTCAGAAACGTATTTGCTCAAAGGCCAGTGCAACCGGTTTTCGCACCATCCAAAAACCAGAGTGCGTTGGGGGGAGTTGATACAGCTGATCAGCGCATGACAACATACCTCTTTCCGCACTGGTCCAGGAAATGGTACAACCGTATTATCAACATGGTCCTTAGTATCGGTGTGGTCAATGCCGACATAATCTACAGTCGGTGGAGTCCTGTTCCACACATACCCCTGAAGGCTTTCATCCAGGACATCGTGACTGCTTAACTCGAGGGTTACTCCAAGAGGGAAAGCAAGAAGGGAAGAAGGCCTTCAATGGAAAGGGGAGAAATGCCACAACGGCTCACTGAACACCACTGACTCTGCAATACTGATGATCGTCCAGATTGCGTAGTATGCTCAGACCGTACCCGTCCTAAGGGGTGACGCCAGATGCAGTTCAGATGCAGTCAGTGTGGTGGAGGTCTCTGTGCTGTGCCTTGCAATAAGCAATAGCACACACTGAAGAACCCAAAACAATGCCATCTTGACAGATGAGCAAAAAATATTTGCACACCAAAAAACATTGTAAATATTGTCAAAATTCAGCTTAGTTCAGTTCAAATTACATTCCTGATTCCCTTTATTTTACTCCGAGGATGAGAGACTGAATATATGTATATATATATATATATATATATATATATATATATATATATATATATGTGTGTGTGTGTGTGGACGCGTAATTGCAACATTGTGGGGACTGTGTTCTGGATTTTTACTATCACTGTGGGGACGTCTTGCCCTCGTGGGGACATTTTCCCGGTCCCCATGGGGATGAACCCCGATTTGAGGGTCAAGATTAGGTTTTAGAGATTAAGTTCCAATTAGGTTTAGGTTAGGATTAGGACAAGGGTTAGGTTTAGGCAATCAGTTCTGGGAGTTAGGTTTAGGGTTAGGGGCTAGGGAATGCATTATGTCAATGGAAAGACCCCATGAGGAATGAAAACTGTGTGTGTGTGTGTGTGTGTGTGTGTGTGTGTGTGTGTGTGTATATACTACACACTTCTTCTTAAAAAAAAAAACAACATAAAAAATTGAATTTAACCTGTTGATATACAAATTAGATTAGCAAATATACTCCAACCAAACTTCTGTTCCTTTATTTTGAGCATGAGATAACTTTTTTTTTTTCCCCTGTGTATAAATATGTTCAAAAGTCAGTTTTACTGAAAGTTATGTAATCCATGTATTTCAATATGCTGTTTCCATGTATTTGGAAACAGCCCCCTCGCCAGCCATCGCCATATATGGCTTGCAAAGAGCTGCCATACAAGAAAAAGAAAAATATAGTCTGGAGGCAAGAATTAAAAATGAAAATGTAAATAGAAAAATGTGAGAATGGAATAAATAATAAAAAAAAAGAAAAGAAAAAAAAAAAATAAAAAAAAAAATAATAAAAAGAAAAAAAAAAAAAAAAAGGAAGAAAAGGAAGAAAAAAAAAAAAAGGGAAAGAAAAGAGGAAAAAAAAAAAAGAAAAAGAGGAAAAAGGAAAGGAAAAGAAAAAAGAAAAAGTAAGAAAAAAAAAAAAAAAAAAAAAAAGAAAAAAAAAAAAAAAAAAAAAAACCAAAAAAAGAAGAAGGGAAGAGAGGGGAAAAAAAAAGGAAAAAAAAAAGAAAAGGAAAAAAAAAAAAAAAAAGGGGGGGGGGGAAAAAAAAAGGAGAGAAAGGAGGAAGAAGAAAAGGGGGAGGAAAAAAAAGGGAAAAGGGGGAGAAAATAAGGAGGGGGGGGAGGAGAAGAGAAAAGAAGAAAAAAAAAATAAAAAAGGGAAAAAATAAAAGAGAAGGGGAAAATAAAATAAAAAAGGGATGAAATAGGAAAAATGGAAAAAAAAAAAAAGAAGGGGAAAAAAAAAGGGGGAAGAAAAACAGTGTGTCTTGAGAGATTTTTATGTGGATGACGGCTTGACCTCTTTTCCTACGAGTGACAGTGCTATCCATGTACTGAAGGAGACCCAAAAAAAGTTGGCAGTCTCAAACATTCGACTACACAAAATAGCATCCAATCACAAGGCGGTGATGGAGGCATTCCCATCTGAATAATGGGCCAAAGAGCTAAAGGACTTAGCACTGGGAGCACCCTCTACCTGTGCAAAGGAGCTTTGGTCTCAAGTGGGAACTCGAGAATGACAGCTTCACTTTCCTCGTCTTTAGAGTAGAGAAACCATTTACACGCAGAGGTATTCTCTTGACAGTCAACAGCCTGTTTGACCCACTTAGCTTTGTGGCTCCCATAACAGTGCGGGGGAAATCACTAGTCAGAGAACTTTCATCAGAGTTTTGTTAATGGGATGCCCCATTGCCCGCCGAAAAGGAAACAAAGTGGAAGACCTGGAAAGATTCGTTTGTCGTCCTTGAGCAGCTTCAGATTCCACGGTCACACTTACCACACTCAGACTTTGTTGAACCTGCTTCGTGAAATGGACCTGGGGCTGTTTACAAAGACTCCAAATTGCGAGTCTAATGTCTTTGCCTGCAAAAAATGCGTGCGCTGTCATTTTAGCGTTTGCGGGTGATCTACAAAGATTACACGCGCAATCTGTAAAGGCGCAAAAGAGGATTTAAATGAGGATTTAGCGTGCACTCCGACTGCGCACGGAAAGTTAGAAGAGCATGTGGTAAACGCAAAATGAAATCATCTGATAGAGAGATGTTGTTTAGAGATATAATGAGGAAATAAAAAAAGAATATAAGATAAATATGAAGAGTTCATTTGCAAAAAAAGACAAACGATTTAGAAAAACGGAGTTACTGCTTTTGAAATAAACTTTCTTTACTTGATATTTTAGAAAATAAGCTACATGAAGTGAGGGTTTTAATGATGTAAAATTGAGATAGGACGTTTGTACCCGACAGAACAAAAGCAGTTAACTCCGTTTTAAGTGATGTTTGTCTGTTTTTGAAATGAACTTCATATAAACTATAAATAAAAATAATGAGAGGTTTTCCTGTGGATCGTAAGAAGAGGCAGTTTAAGGACATGGATAAGGACACGCTGTTGAAGATGATCTGATATTACGCACAGACTGCGCGCTCTTTGGCACAATGCCAGGCGCGGGACTGCGTATTGCCCCCACCCCATGAAAACTAGTAAAAAAAAATAGTTCATTAGTTTGTGCGACGTTACTGGTTATTTTCACTGAGTTTTTGTGGGGTGGGGGCCAACTTCACGCAGGAAAGCAACCTAGAGCAGTAGCAGTTGTGGGGTGTGGAGGAGCAGTAGATGATTTTAATTTAAAAATATGCCATTGGCAAAAAGTAAAAAGAAAATAAAAAGACATAATTAATATCAGCTTTAACTACCATGATGCTGCAGCTGCAGATGTTCTGGTTCATGTCTAGAATAACCCGTGTTTTTTTTTTTTTTTTTTTTTTTTTTTTCTTTTACTTGTCCTGTCCAGCATCGAAGAAGCAGAATGGAAACTGATTGCTTTATTCTGTTGACGTTTTGGGGGTTTATGAACATAAGGCTCCACTTGATTCATGTTTTCATTTTTTTTTTATTTAACATTTGTCTTTCACCATCCATATATACTGTGGGCCTGACAAGGGAGAAATGAAAGTTAACAGAGGTAATGATAGAAAGTGAAACAGAGAGAAAGGAGTAAGGAAGAGGAAGAGAGAGAGGAGAGAAAACATGAATCCACTTACACAGTTCACTGGTACATCTGTACCGCGATCCCTAAACAACCAAGGTCTCTGTTGGAAAACAAAATCATACAAACACACACAAACACACGCAGAACTACGCAGAGAAGAGGTACACCCTAGTCATCGCAATGGGAAGTAGAGAAGAGGTACAACCTAGTCATCGCAATGGGAAGCAGTGTCACAGTGTCAACATGCATAATAAAGGGTGCTCCGTGGTGATACAGTCATGCAGATGCAACCTCGTCTCTGCAAGGAGGAGAAAGCCCGCAAGGCTCACGACCCAGGCCCCCAGCAGCCACCCAGAGGCCCAGATCCCATATAACCCGTGTTTAACAGTGATGTTGATTGTTATTTAATTAAATAATGAAAACTTGACGTGTCGCCTGAACACATCATGAAAAATGATTCTGACCCGATGTCTGCAGTCCTGTGTGCAGCATTCTTTCAGCCATCAGTGCGTAAAGCTGCCAGTTATACCTGCTTTTCAGACGTGCTAAATTACACGCAATCTTTTGCCCCCGCTTTCCTTTGAACAGTTGATAGATCACGTTGCGCGTGTTAAACTGAGGTTTTGCATAGTCTCCTCCCAATATTTTGCGCCTTCTGGCAGAAACGCCCAGTTTTGCATATTCATCTGCAGCAGATGCGCAAAATGGACAGCGGCGCTATTTTGCCCCTTGACAGGCGCAAACCTCCTTTTGCCCTGCTTTGTAAATCAGCTCTGGCGGATTATTGCGTGCGTAATGAAGATAGCGCCTGCTTTAACGAGCGCAAACCTTTCGTAAATCGGGCCCCTGGTGTTTATTTGAACCTGTTAACTATCTGCCAAACTAGAAGCTCCATCAAATTCCAGTAAGGGCAGAATAGCGTGATGTGTGATGTGAATATGTTATTTCTTTCCTGTTAGAAGGCAGCAGTGTTATGGCTGTAAGGCCAGCACACAAATCAAGACATGATTAAACAAAAACAAAACAAAACATTGTGCTCCACCGTGTCCAAAGCGGTCAAAAAGCACCAGGACAAAAGAGGCACTAGATTACTGTTGTATCAATATCTGGTTAACAGTACACATAACATAGTACAACCTCTGAAAACTGAAAAGATGAAGCATAAAACATCCAAAAAGGTTTCTACCTTAAACTCGTGTTCCATGGGAGTGACAGTCTCTCCTGGAGCAATCAGGGTGAGCTTTTGGATGTGCGTATACAGGTTGCGGGCAGGGATCTCTGTGTTCCCACATGTTGCAGCTTCAAGCAGGGCTTCATGGATGAATATGTACTGATCCTCTGTTTGCACCATGTAGTTCCTCTGAGCTCGCATACATGTCACATGGCCATATATGTCCACCGTCTTCTCATGTTTCATCCTTTCAAGCATGGCATCTATTACAATAAAGCAGCCGGTTCGGCCCACGCCAGCACTAGCAGGATGCAAAGACAAAACAAAATTACAACAGTATGGTATATGAAAGTAATGGACATCACACAGCTCTTCCAAAAATGACTCCAAACCAACAATTAAAAATGACTATTTATTTATTTATTTTAGCAAACTTAGAGCTCAAAGAGCATAAAAATGTATAATCTCCAGCTTGCACTTCCTTGTTTATAAGAAACATTTGTGTTGGTGTCTGTGGCATAAAGCAGCTTGTAAAGCCAGATTCAGAATAAAAATGTCTTGAAAGAGAGTGGAGAAGTTGTCTGCTGAGTAAAAGTAAAACAAACACTTTGTTTTTTTCTTTACTGACCATCTTCAGAGGTTTCTTTGTATGATGACATCAATTAAAAAGAGAACAATTTAGTAGCATCATGAAACTGGTCCACAATAACTACATTATTAAGCTATTCATAAGAAAAGCAATGCCTCTGTGTTTTATAGAATATTAATTACATTTTGAGTTTCGCTATAAAATGTGCAATTCAGTGCAGCTATTCTTGCTTTGGGTGTTTGATTATCTATCTTTATTTAGAAATGCTGATATTAATCTTCCAGATTTGGTGACCCTGCATTGTGATCCTGATAGAAATGACTTGGCTGAACACCAAAACAACTATGAAATAGACTCTTAGAATTTGTGGTGTCAGGATGAAGCTAAATATTTAATTCACTCGCAGGGTAATAGAGTTGCCATTTAGTTTGCTTCCTTCTTGATTCAGTGTCTTTTCCCACATCATGGTTTGGATGGGTGCAAAAGACCAAAACGTTTTAAGGTAGATATTGTTGTATCTGCGTACCCAACACATAGTTGGATAAGAAACTTTAATAGCTTCATCAATGTGATAAAGCTGTGGCATCAAGTCCCAACAGCATTACATTTTTATTGAATTTCCCTTTGGGATAAACAAAGTGTTTTTTAATTCCATTCATTCATTTGGCCAGTTTACAATTAGTGTTCTCCATACTTTATTCAGACATGCCTGCAAAAGCAACAGAAAGAGCAACAGTGTGTGTGGTATTTGCTATTAATGCAGAATGTTGCTGTAGATTCTCAGTCATCCAGGTCATGGGAATTTTAGAACTAGAATGAAAGGAAACTGGGTTTCTACAGTAGTTTTCTCTTGAGAAATGTAGAAGTCTTTTCGATGATAAGTGAGACATTTTCAAGAGACTAAAATAAATCCATTTGCTTGAGTCAAGCTTTTAGGATTATGAGTGCAGGACTGGACTTTTAATATCAATACCCGGGCTGCAGCCACTTAGTGGTAGATATCTCAAACACACACTCTTTGAGACACACTAAGGTCACGGTCACACTTGGCACAATTGGTTTAATCCCGTTTCAACTCACCGGGTGTCAGAAGTCTAGTACAAACAGCTTCCGGTTACACTTGCAAAGTTGGAAACGTGCCAGTGTGCCTCCACGTCATGTGACCGCATTTGCGTAGGTGACAACGCCTGCTTCCCTCCAGTTCGTAGATGTAGACGGCGTCATTACATCTTCATCACATGGGTGAATAATGCAATCGTTCCGTGCCAGCAACTGTTCCAGACCACCTCCGGGGGTGGGCCTGGGCACCGTGCTGTGGCCATCGGTCACAATGAGGTTTAAACGTGAAGCACGTTACCCCCCACAGTTTGTACCCGGGATATACTCCAACCGTTCCAAGTGTGACCTGCCCCTAAAGCTTTTTTTAAATGTAAGAAGCAATTACCTGCAGTGAACCACCATGGGTCCAGCATCTTGAGGATGACAGGCCTTGACTCTACGAACAAAGGCCAGCGTTGGGGTGGGATACTCAGGCACTCCGTGGTCAGGCCAAGCTAGAAACTGGAATTGTCGAACTTCTCTTTTCTCAATTGAACCATTCTGTTAGTGCACAAAAACAAACACTTTGCATCTTATTCATAAAAATGGGATTCATTGTGTTATAAATCTAGTAAAAGTTAACGTCAACTAGATTTACAACCTTTTTAAATGTAAATGGCCCTTGTACACATTCATATCAAGACTTTATAAAACGGTTAACACAAGTCATTATCAAGCATTCAGGTCCAATAAGGTTCTGGGTAAAGCTCTTTTTATATGAAAAATGCAATGTAAAAATTTTTTTTGCATATCAAAAGAGGTGCAGGGAGTAGAAGATTTGATTTAAAACATAAAAACTTAACTGGAAAAAAACTAACTAACACTGTTTCAAGATTTATTTACAGCAGTAAATACTAAAAAGATGAAGCATAAAAAATATCTGACCACAAAAGAGACCCCCCTTCATCTTTTCACCACCACAGCCGCCATCCTACAGTCGCTGTCAGAATGAATGCTATCGCTCTGAGAAGAATACATTGCTGCAGCTGTTAGAATATTTTCTGAAACATGCTGGTGGTGGTGTGGTGGTTAACCGAGTCTCACAGTAAGAAGGTTGCTGGTTCGATTCCCGGCTGGGGAGGGGGTTGAACATTCCAACTGTGGCCTTCCTGTGTGGAGTTTGCACTCCGGGTACTCTGGCTTTTCCACGCAAAAGACATGCATGTTAGGTTAATTGGTTCTCTAAATTGTCCCTAGGTATGAATGGGAGTGTGAATGGCTGTTCTCTGTGTTGGCCCTGAGACAGGTCGCCAGTCTGTCTCAGGGCCTGATAATAGCTGGGATAGGCTCCAGCAACCCCCGCGACCCTGAACTGGATAAGCGGTACAGAAAATGAATGAATGAATGCTACCATGCATGTTCAGATGTAAACACCCAAACTACCATGCATGTTTGGGTGTTTACATCTGAACATGCATGGTAGCATGTGTGTGGTTTGATACATGAATTGAGGACTTGAAAATTCTTCAAGAACAGGTTCTTGTGAGGTTTGTCTATGAAGCCTGTTTAATAGTTGAGCCTTTTATGGTAGGCAGTAAGGCACAATCTTGCTGGGCTCTAAGGTCTTTTCAGGAATAGAAAACAAAAAAAGGTAAAATGTCTGTGTGAGATTTGGCACCTGGTAGAGGTAAAGAAAAGAGTTCTTACATCACATCTTGTTTTTATCATAAGCTATTCAGGCTAATACAACTGAATGACGTGTAGTAAAGTCTGGTTTCTCTTCTGTGCAGGCGGTTGTGGGTTCAATTTCCACTTGTACCTAACTATGCATGTTGTCTTTCATCTTTTGTTAAAATGAGAAGGGAAATGTATTTTAAAACACTCTTTGTGTTTTGATCTTTTGCAATGGATAGTGTAGTGGTTAAGGCATTACCTGGTGTACTGGTGGTTGTGGGTTCAATTCCCACTTGTACCTAACAATGCATGTTGTCTTCTGTCTTATGGGTTTTTTTTTCATATGAGCCCACAGCGGGCAGATGGGAGTAAATGTTCTAGAACGGTGTGTTTGAAATGGCATGTAAGCGTGGGGGTAAGTGTTGGCCACGAAAGATGTTAATGCTTCATGAAAACAGCCCCATTTGACATAGGAGCCAGTGAAAAAGTGTGTGAATAAAAGTTTTGGAAGTAGTTGTCTTTAAATAGGCTGATAGCTGCTGTTGGCTTCTGTGCCTACTGCCGGCCTAGAGGCTTAGGTGCTGTATAGCGGCTTACGGCACACCAATAATCATCGAAGCCTTTTTGACAGAGGGTGCTTGTTTTTATCTGTGTGGGGAGGATGGAAAAAGGAGATGTCCCAGAGCGGTGCGGAAGCTGCCACAGTGGCCGATTCGAATCCCACAGCGGGCAGGTGGGAGTAAATGTTCTCAAACGGTGTGTATGAAATGGTATGTGAGTGTGGGGGTAAGTGTGGGCCACGAAAGATGTTAATGCTTCATGAGAATAGCCCCAGTGGACATGGGATCCAAGGAACATGGGAACCGATGTCTTTGATCTTTCTCCAATGGATAGCGTAGTGGTTAAGGCGGTTACAGGAGTTTATTCCTGGGAAAGAGGTTAAAACTTGCTTTGCTGCCATGTGTATTGAAGCCAGTAGCAGATAATCACATCCAGAATACACAGAAAAGACAGAAAGTTCCCACTGTACCTTGTAAAGACTGAATGTCCGCATATTGTATGAAGCCAGCTCCACAGTGTCAAGCACGGTAACCTGAATCATCCCATAAGTCTCTGTACCACGACTTGGCCAGTACTGATCACACTTAATCTGAAGAAAAATCACAACAACAATCCTGTATATGATGCTGATAATGTTAACAGAGAATCTGATATTTTAACGGACACTAGGTTTACCCGTGACTTCTCTTCTAGATGAGTCATCATAACTATGGTGCAGGTCCTCTGCTCCCACACCATCCTCCAGAAGTCAGAAAGTGTCTCTGGCAGAGGTCCTTGTGATGCGATGTAAGCATTTTGTTTCCTGTAGCCATCAATGTAGTTGCCATTTATATAGTCACTGCCTGGAACTCCTGCAGCAGGAAACAAGCAAAACCAAACAGCTAATCATGACAACAGGTTTGCTGCTGGCAGTTCTTTGTATGATGTTCTTTTTTTCTACTGTGTTTAGTTAAGGTCTTCACTGTCTCGTTATCTGCTGCTGGTCACGTTTACATTTGGGTCCCAATAATCTCTACCTGGCATCTCTGACCATCCTTTGCAGTATCTGAATACAGTAGCGTTTCTCACCTTCCACAGGTGTAAGGATTACCCTGGAGTGGTCATAAGCTATGACATTTGCATAGCGGTTCTTGGGCTTGTTGACTTCCAGGTTAGAGTACTCCCAGGTGAACTGCTGTCCTGGTTCGATAGACTGAAACACAATGGGGGGCGGGGTGTGTGTGTGTGTTAAAGTGAGAGAGATTGACAGCAGGTCGTCATTTATTAAGCATGCGCCTTAGTTAGTCTGTCTGCACTTGGAGTGAAATGCTCAGACCGGTAGATGTGACACAGATACATCTCATTCTTTCTCCAGTTTGTTCCTCTGCAACATGAAAAACCTTAAATGATTTAATTCCCATGGATACACACAGGACTGTTTAGATATTCTTAAACAGTCCAGGCTTCTTCAGTTCTGCTGCAACAGAGAATTATACAGGAAGTCATTCCTGCCCACAGCTATGAATCTACACTATAACACTTTTAATTATTAAAGTATTCTAAAGGAAAATCTACAAAACTGACTTCACTGAACTCCAAAATAGGAAAGGCTTGTCCTTTATTGGACTTTAAAAGTGACTTCACACTGTGCATGCATTTAAAAGTAATTAAGATTTACCTCATACTCCTGTGAAAATTGCAGGTTATCATTGGCCTTTAGTTTCTCTATATGCTCTGCCAGGTCACAAATGGCAATAGGAAGATGTTCCTTCATTCCTAAGAGAAAAATGGAGTGATGAGTGCAGTCTCATAGAACCAGACTGCAGATGAATGGCAAAGGTAACCTCTTTGATAGTTGCAAGATAGAAAGTTACACAGAGATTTTAGAGCAATACGTCACATTTTTTATTTCACATATTCTTCACATATTTTTCATTTTCATTTAGTTCAAACCAAGATTATTATTAGGAATGTCTGTATTTTCTGACAACACATTGTAAAGCCATGTGCTACACACATGATAGCAAAAGAGATAGCAAAAAGAGAAAAGGAAAGGTTCAAGAGCTGTTTAACATTGACTGTGTCCCAAGGCCAGAGAAAAAAGTTCCTCAGCACAGTCAGTGCAGGTTCGAGTCCTGGCTTATGGTTCCTTGTTGAAAAAATGACTGCATTTTTTCCCTTTATTTTCCCATACTATCCCAATTTGTTCCATTAGCAGGGGTCCAGCAAGTAGAAAAGCCCCTGTTATTGTGGAAGAACTTCATATCCCAGCATTCCTTTGAGAGTCATGTGACTACTGTGCAGCTGTTGCTGCTACAGACTGACTTGCTTTGAAGCTGCTTATAATATGTCTGGTTTTAAGTTCTTGGTTAAGTTACCAAGTTGTCAGAAACATTATAATTAGCCACATGTTGGCTAATATCTGCTAGTATCTGATATGTGGCAGCCAGATGTCTAAAATGAACTCCTCTGGCTGAGTTATGACTTTGTGGGTTATCTTTGCTCTCAGAGCAGAATATAGTTGTATCTCTTAGTATATGAGAGATACAATCACACAGTTGTCTGCATAGATCGGTATTGGTTGATATCGGATATCGGAAATTCAGAGTTGGACAATATCGGATATCGGTAAAAAAGCTGATATCAAACATCCTTAGATTCAACTTAGCTGATACATTTATGTTTGAAAATGCTGACGACAGTAAGAAAAAAGGACATGGACAAAAACAAAAAAAATTTAAACTAAAAACTACAGAGACAGCTGGGAGAAAGACATGAATGTTAAACTATATTGAACAGAGAGAAACAGTAAACAGAGAAAAGATATTTGAAAAAAAGAAGCATATTTGTTATAGATAACACAGCAGGGATTTTTACCTGACCAAAATTACCTTAAAGTAATGCTAAGATGGATAACAGATCAACAAGCAGTGGGTTTTAGCTGCATTTGTTTTAGTCTATTTGACACCTACTACTGATTTATCCTTTTTCTTTTTTCTGGGGGGTCTTTGTTTTGTTTGTATGACTACCCTCAACCACAAAGGAAGATATGCAAATGTATTCCAGTAAAACTGACATTACATAGAGTAACATAACTATGAAAATTGATCGTGGAAATAAACAATGATAATTTCCTCCCTCTGCTACATTTTCGACTTTCAAAAGTTTGCTAGTTTATTTTTTGATCCATCCATCCACACATCTTCAAGTGCTTGTTCACTGGGGAAATGGTTTAAGCTATATGGATACATTTATTTTTGATGCTGGGAGGTTGTGCAGTATATGTTTATGAGTTTTTGCTTATGTGTGTCCATGCCTTGCGTTTGGTAGTGGAGTCGTCTCATTTCCACCGGGTCTGCGTTGTGAGCCATCAGCGAGTCACTCATACCTGCCATGTGCTCATCCTTGCCTGGTGGTGCCCGTTTTCTGGAAGAACAAGACAAGAGCAGAATGTGGGAGAAAATGACAAACCATAACCACATCAACAAAAACTTTATGCTACAGTAGAAGTTACTTTTGTTTGCAACATAAGTTAAGCAGTGAAAATAAGATGATTCTAAAACATTTTTTTATCTTGAATATAAATACACTGAACAATAAATGGCTATTGGAAACAAAATGTCAAAATATTGCTAAATAGACAGCTGACACTGAGTCATTCTGTCATGATAAATGGAAAAAGAGTGCAAGTCCT
The DNA here is from genome assembly GCA_023101725.1 of Atherinomorus stipes. Taxonomy (NCBI): domain Eukaryota; kingdom Metazoa; phylum Chordata; class Actinopteri; order Atheriniformes; family Atherinidae; genus Atherinomorus; species Atherinomorus stipes. Next base: position 1,233,993 of record JALJCO010013434.1, read on the forward strand.
AACGTGATACACACATGCTGGCTGAGTAATTAGCTACACCCCATGAAGAGAATGACAATAAGAAAGCCCATGATTCAATTTTGCATGCATGGTCACTGTGATACTGTTAGGAACGTTATATCAACATGACACTGAGAGGCTTTATCAAAAACTAAGCAGAACAGGAAAACTCTTGAGACCAAAGTCTCTGTTGCAGCAGCAAGCAGCTAAAGTTCCTATAGGACTTCCACATCCAGATTTTTACACCGCTATTGGCCAACCAGATGTTATGGTGGTCAGCAAATGTCAGAGGAAGGCAGAAGAAAATGTTGCAATCCCCAAAGATAGCAATATTACAAAGACAGAGCATGAAAAGCTCAAAATATACCTGAACTGAAAAAGAAAGTTGAAAAGTGAAGGCATTGGTGCGAGTGTCAGTCAGAGAACTCTGGGCCATGATCTCCAAACCTGAAAAAGTGGCTCCTCCAGGTCCCAGAAACATTATCAGAGATCTTTGTCCAGAAAGGTGCATTCTAGGAATGGCGAAGATACTATGTAGAACCTTCAGGCTCCCAGGCGTGTGGTAAGACAATTATAATACCCTCATGAGTCACATAGAGCTTTTTAATTAATAAGAATAGTCTTCATTCAACAGATCTGGAGCCCAACAGCCGTCTGGTAACTGTACTTATGAAGCCTGTCACACACACGCCCTCATAGAAACAAGCAATATAATTTTTTATCATAATTTCACTATCCTGGAAGTTCTGGAACATAACTTTATATCCTTCACAGAATAATATTTGAATCACAACCCCTTTAACTCATGATTTTCATTTTTTTGACACCACATGACTCTGGGGTAGTCACAACTACACAAAGACTTTGGATGAAGAGGAGACTCATCCATCACAGACTTCCATGTATTATCATAAGTAAGTAAAAGTTCATCTTTTTTTTTTCCATTCACAAAGCAGTGGTCTGTTTGGGAAATTTCTTTAAGGGTCTAGAATCCATTATGGTACTGATGTAGTGCTGATAAAACAGGATCTTTTGGTTCTATCTGACAAATGCTTCTTCAAAACAGTTTCTCAATCCAGTTACGAATAAGCATAACAATAAATATAATTTCAATCTTAAAATAGATTTTCTTTCTCTGGATCCTAAAGTGCACACTGATGCTTTAGTTTTGCTTTGGCTCGTTACTTCCAAAGAGGAATGCATATGGATGCAAGAATCCAAAATCCAAAAATCTGTTGAGAATGGAAAATTACAGTGCTTTGAAAATACATCTGTCCCCCTTGGTATTGTTCCATTTTTCTTGCGTTTTAATCTGTAATTTCAATACATTTTGGGATCTTGTGTGATGGACCTAAGATACTTCCAATAGGTTAAATAATTTTAGAATGTTTTTCAATTCTTAAAAACAAAATACGAATAAGGATTGTGTGCATTCATACTCACCTCCTTTTGCTCTGAAGTCCTAAATTAAAATCTGGTGCTGCCTGTTATTTTCACTTAGAACAAAATAATTGTTTTTCAAAAATCAGAATTTTTAACAAAACAGAAGCAGTGGAATGACAGACCTGCAATCAGGGATTTGCTGAAATCTAAGAAAAGACAGAAGCACTAACCTTTCTTGTTGGCTGCATCCATTGCAGGCAGAAATAAAAGCAGAGAAAGAGAGAAGGGAAACGATTAAAGGGTTTCTATAGTTGTTAGCAGGAGGAATGCCAGAGTGTCACAGTGAACAGGATCATCTAACTAAGATCTTAAAAGCAGATTTTCTAGAGTACTACTGCCTATCTATCTCATCCACACAAAACTGAACAGCTTCTGCTAAATTCTGAAAAGGTTTAGACAATAAATGGCTATAATGTTGGATCCAGATCTATGAAGACACCTAACTACTAAAATATCAAGAATGTGTCATCAGAAATGTCTGCCGTTTGACGTCTAAGGCTCACCTCTTGAAGAGTAAAATAGCAATAACTATAATAACGATGACGATGACAGCCAGCACCGGGCCCATCACCCACAGCATCTCTGGGTCCTCCTGAGGATGTCTGATCACCCCACTGTGCTTCACCATGAAAGTTTCAGAGAATGGGCTGGTTGCAACGGTCCTTTGCTTCAAAGGATCAAAGGAAGACGGAGATAAAAGGATGACATTTACTTCTATTATTGACATCCAACCTGATCCAAACTTTAACCATTTCCAGTTTATGCTTAACCCTACTCTTGATCTCTACATTCTTAAAGTTTTGTCTCACCAAAGTAAACTATTTTTACCATTAACATTAAATACAATGTGCAAGTTAAATACAGAATTTATTAAACTTGCACATTGCAATGCAAATAAGAATGCTAAAAGGGATGGGTGAATACTGTACTTCTCAGTCACTGTGGGCTGCTGGATTAAACTCTTCTGGCTAGTTCAATTTGGAATTTCTGTGACTTTGTAGAGCAACGTTAAAGAACTAAAACTAAAAATATCTAAACTTTGATTTGTGAGTGCAGAGACTGCTGTAAGCACATACCACAGAAAAATAAAGCCCTAAAGATGACATCTTTAGGACATCATAGTGTCTGCAACGTTTTTTGGAGCTGTGGTGAGCCCAAGGTTTGGGATAAGCATAGTCCATAACCTGTCCTGTGGATCGATCATCTTGTTTAATCTAAGTCATTTTATTCATACAGCATCAAAGAACTTCCTAACAAAGTGTAAAAGTTGTCTGTACAGACAAGTAATGTAGTAACCAATAATGTTTTTGTCTTTATACACACATAGAGTAGGAGCTACTCACAGACTTGTGATCCATCACGTCAGCCAACAGAAAACAACGGTACTTCTGCTGGACGAGAAGAGGTTTGTTGTAGTAGCCGTTGTACTTCATTTCATCACCTAAAATGAAGACGTCTGGCAGAGTATCCAGCTTAGCGGCGATGAAGGGCTGCAGGAAATCTTGACTCTGTCTCTGCAGACTGACATCTGCACCAACTTCTAGAAGCTGCCAATAAAACAACACAATCAGACTGTGGGGATATTATGACGTGGTATGCCAAAGAAGATAGCAAAAAAATATTTCTTTTAAAAGAGAGTCTTTTTAATTCTCTCAACATGTGCATATAGTAAGTATCAAGAGTAGACTAATTTGGATTGAATTAGGCAAATACAAATCAGACTGAATCAGTAACTAATTAGATTATAACTGGACTTAATCAATATTTTTATTCTCTGTGTAAAAACAATGAAATGAAAAACACTTTATCTCTTGAGAGAAACTATGATGAAAGACCTTGAGATGACATATGTTGTTAAATGGGGCAATAAAAATAAACTCAACTGAACTTAATTAAATTAAAATGGTTTTATACATAATTGAAAGTAAAATATAAAGAATTATGGACATTTTTGAGTTAAAATAAACAGCCAGTTATTTTAAAGGTCTAAAATATGACACTAAAGAACCACTGGATGGAGCCAAAAAGTGAAACCTGATTTTGACCACTATAAGAAGAAAGCAAGAAAAAAACAAATCATTGTGGTCATATTCCTTCCTCTGTGGAATAAAAGTTCCCAAAGTTAGAGTTTCAAGGTTAAAGATAAAACTCGTGCTGTGGCACTTGAATAAAAAGACTAATCCTTACTGTTACTTATATCAACTACTACTAACCACTATCACTAACCTCATGTAGATCCACATCTTCAGGATTTTCCCACTTTATTAGAGAAGCTGGGGTTTCAGGGACAACCACTATGTAGTACCACCTGCATTAAAAACAACTGCATCAGAATCAGTGATACACGTTTTCACACACCTAAAGAGGCACAATCAGACTGACACACACAGATGTATACAGACAGACACATATTCACATAGATCTTTGAGATTTACATTGTCATGGTCACTCCTAGAAAAAGCAGGAGGTAACATGCTGCTTACCTCCTGCTTTTTTACTTTTTTAGCTTTTTATGATGTCATCATGTCATTCCTTCCCCATAAAACTTGCCCCGGGGGTTATTTTGACTCATTTACACATATTTTAGAAATCCCTGAATCTCCTGTGGAAACCAACATGGCTGCCAGAACGGCTGCTACCGCAAAGCACCACCAATACCACAAAGCCCCTCCCCCTTCCTTGCTAAGCTCCGCCCCACCAGAGCATAAAAGTGTTGTTATGAGTCGAGTGGGCGTGTCGGAAACAGCAGGAGGCATCTTAAACGGACAGCAGTGAATTTTTAAGGCATCAGATACAGACATGGAGTGATGTCACACTTTTTTTTTTTTAAGTTGTTTTTTTATGTATACTGTATTTTCAAAACTACTGAAGGTAACACAGTCATTTGGTTGTGCCATAAAAGGTAATTATGTGTCTGAGAATGACATGAAACCCACTCTTTTAATCTGGATTAAGGGAAAGCCTGGCTTATCTTGATTAGTCTGGTTTATTTAACATCAACATGGCTTATTCTAATGTCCGGGTTACCCTGGTAAATAATGCCATTTTATGTTGTTTTATTTGAGCTAGTGTTGCCAACTTAGTGACCCCTTTCAGATGTCTCTAATGACTTATTTTGAAAAACATGACTAGTGACAAATCTAACAACTGTTTCTGGTGGTTCTTGGAGACTTTTAAAGTAAAAGCACTGTGTCTGTTGGTGGTGACCATGTTCATAAACCCCCAGCATTATTACTGTACCTCCGCCAGGGGGCAGGGATTATGTTTTCATCGGCGTTGGTTTGTCTGTTTGTTGGTTTGCTTGTCTGTTTGTAAAACAACTCAAAAAGTTACAAACAGATTTGGCTGAAATTTTCAGAGAAGGTGTGTATGCTGTTAGGTAACAAATGGTTAAATTTTGGTGCAGATCCGGATCAACATCTGGATACAGGAATTTTTTTAATGACTCTTTATCTTTGCTAGACAGACACTCTTCGCCACTGGGTGGCAACAAGTGTGGGCTTATTGGTGTCTTCATACTCATCTTTCTACTAATACATGATGATAAAATGATGTGGTGATATCAAATACAGTGTGAAGTGGTACCCATGTCCATAAATGCAGCACGTGTTGTTATATTTCCTAACTTTGTTACCACTTCCATCAGCTGTTATTTACATTATCTGCTAGATTTTGCATCAACTGGTGCATTGGATCAGCTTCCGGATCCAGTAAATTTTTAAAGGGGAAATGAGCTGCCTGACAGAGGACTGCACTCTCCAAGTGCTTTTCTAGTTTTATTTATGGGTAGCCTGATATAATTTTGAGAGCATACTTAATTCATTAGATGAGCAGAAAGAAGCCTCCCTGATGAAGGCCAGTGGGCTGAAATGCGTTGGATTTTAAGGTCATTATGACTATGCCATAAAAATAAAGGCTTTTTAACTTCTGTAAGGGAGAGTGCCTTGGAGTTCTTTCTGCTCATCTAATCTTACCGCCCCATCCAAAGAGCACCTCCTAAGAAGTACAACTGAATCCAGGAAGCGCTCCTTCACAAACATTTTATACTTAATTCATTGCTGTACTTTAAAGTTAATGCACAATGCTTGAATGAACAATATTCCCTATAACTTTATCAGTATATGTTGACGATGTTAAACCTACACTAGGAAAATTTAAAGGTATGACATACACTTAAGTCAAGGTACAGAATGGAGCAAGGGGAGCCACAAAGCATGATGGGAAATATTCAAACGAACCCATCCCACTCCTTTTTCCAGCATCTACTCATCAGGGCTTCCTACATTCCTCGGGCACTCATACATAGCCAGGCTATGCACAGTAACTCTTGCTTGAATTAGCCTTTATTAGATGCAGCTGAAATGTGTTAGTGGAACGACTTGAGGTTTAATTGGGAGAAAGAGTTTATTCAAGCGAGGCTTTTCTGATTCAGCCTGGCTTTCTTTAGCTACATTCGTGGAATAACCCCAGGAGGGCAAAAGAGTTTAACTTGAGGATAAAACTCCGACTCAGGTTTTTAGAGCTCTCTGTTAGAATGCTGGTAACATGGCTGTGATCTCTTGTCTTTCATGTTCAACAAGGATTTTAACAAACCAGGTGGGTAAAGAACAAAGACCAGTCAGTTGAGAATGGCGAATGAGGAAGATGATTTTAACCCCCAGTGCTATTAAGGAGCATCCATGTTGTGATGATCCTGCTACAAAGTGCAGCATAGCAGCCGTGTGTTTGGGTCAGCAAAACCTATTATCCAACCACCACCTCTGTGTTGACAGAAACTGCAAAAATTTTTAGCTTTAAAATTGTGTGTGTCATATTTGTATCGAACCAGTTAAGTGAAGTAGCTTAGTTGGTGTTTTTTATACCATTAATTGGTTCTGACCCATTTAGGTTGCAGAAATGTCATCTTTATATAGACATTCTGACAGTTTCGAACAATTTGATTCTCCTGGTTTCATGTGTGAGCCAGTATTACAGAGGACACGATGGTGAGGAAAGTGGCAAAACATGCAAACCATCTGATGTAATTCATAAATGACATCAAACCAATGTTACAATCCAACTAGACAAAAAATTAACTCAAGGACTTTTAAAGGTGTTTTATGATAATCTATGACTGGATCTTTTCAGTCTTGCTTTACTCAAACAAATGGTGCAAACCTGAATTTGGCTTCAGCAGGGACTTTAGGCAGGATCATTGTCACTTTCCCATCTTCATCCACATCAGGTTGGTATCGTATTGGTTTCAGAGTGAGCAGGTCTGGAGCTGTTCGGATGGAAACCTGCTGCTGGAGGCCGCCGGCACCATTTTCTCGACTCATGAGCACAAAGGAATAATCAGTGTCTGGTTGAAGCTGTGTGATCAGTTTCCTCCTCAGGCTTCCTTGGACCTCCACACTTTGCTGGTTGTACAGAATCTGAAACCAAGATTAAGTTAGGTTTTTTTTTACCGATTAAAGATGCAGTGCAACTGATGTTTAGCACATACAGCTTGCCTTAAGTTTGTTTAACAAAAACTTAGATGAACAAACATCAATTGGGTGTTTATCTACACAGACAGTGCCAGATAGTGAGCACAAAGCTCACTTGTAGTTCTACGGCTGATGTATAAGTATGATCCATTCCAATGGCATAAATTTATTCTGACCTTTTTTGAGGTGCTTTTTAAAGTGCAAATTGTTTCTAAGTTTTGAGGTGTTTTTAATATTTCTCTCCATAGTAGCTATCTGTAGCTATTCAAATGAAGGATTGCATTAGTCTTACCTTGAGAGGTAGTTGAGATTCATAAGTTTCTGGTACTTCCCAGGTCAGCAGGACTGAGGTTTTCATTACAGTCTTTGCTCCAAAGTTCTTGGTAAAGACTAAGGAAAGATCTGGGTGATTATTAGGGGGTCATTTTGATTCTACATATGACTAAGATGAGTCAGAATTGATAAATGAGTTCATTAAAAAGAAATATTTATGTATTAATTCAGCATTAAAAATCTTTTGAAAACTTGGACCTATAAATCAAAGGATTTTCCTATAGTTACTCTGTTTAGTAGAAAGGACTTCAGAACGATGAAATCCCACAAATGGGATTATGCAGTGAGGTTATTATTTGAAATGGTTTTCATCTAATAGATGACCCTTGTCAAAAGTGAAAAGGGGGAATTTTCTGTTTCCTTAAGATGTTTGACATAATAAAAAAGAGAAGCCACATGGATTATAACTTCAGCTCAGATAAGATGCCGCAGACTTAGCTGCTGCAACTAACATCCTGTCCACCTTTTGCTCACTCTTGTTCTCATATTAAGAGTTACATGTACTGTGTCTGCTGACATCTGTGAGCTGTTGTGGAAATGTCCCAAAGCAAACCTTAAGGCATACATGCTTTTTCTTACTTTGTGAAAGCTCAGTAAATAATGACATATTTGTGAAATTCTAACTTCTGACTTCCATATTCTATGAAATGTAGCCTAACAGTTTGTGAATGTTACCTGGCATAGAAGAAGTGGACATTGTCCTGATTTGGACGCTGGGGCTGAGAGGTCCTCCTCCTTTGCGTGTGAAGGCTTGGACTCTGATGTCGTACGTTGTTTCAGGCTGCAAACCTTGGACCGCCATCTGCGTGTCTGCAGTGGTGTTTGTGCTGTTGTGCTGGCCATTAATATCACGACACACAACCTCATACTTGATGATCTTTCCATTTCTCTCAGCCAGAGGAGGAGGTTCCCAAGCGAGCTTTGTGGAAGTGGATGTTAAGCCTATCACGCTCAGATTCTGTGGGTAGCTGCTGGGTATGTCTTCAGGGGTGCTTATCTCTTTTATGTATTCCTGCCCGGCACCTGCTCGGTTTTTAGCACACAGTTTGAAGATGTAAGTGGCTCCCTTGTGGAGGCCGGTGACTGTGAAATGGTCATCTGTTTTTCTGAAGTCTTTCACAGTGAAACTTTCCTCATCAGCTCTCTTGTACTGCAGCTGGTATCCAACATGCTCTCCTACGATTTCTTTAGGAGGCTGCCACTGGATCAGAGCCGTATTTCCCATCATGGTGCTAATCATCATAGTGGGCTTTCCAGGCACTGCAACAGCAAAGTGTTGGAAGATGAGTGCTAACATCAACGGCATGGCAAATTCTCCAACATCAGAGTTAGCTTTGGTAACACCACCAACTACCTAGGCTAAAGCCAACACTGGCTTCCATGAGGATGTTCATATCAATACAACAGAGATAAGAGAATTAATGGTCCTATTCTATAAAACATTTGTTTCAAATGGTGTAACACTAATTGCCCCACCTGCCCCTGTGGTGGAGACCACCCTGGCCTTGCTGCGGGCTCCATCACCCTTTGTGGTGTAGGAAGCCAGAGTCACAGAATATGTCGTCTCTGGGAGCAGACCAGTTATAATGGCTTCCTGCACATTAGAAAAACACAAAAAGACAAGAAAAGAAGGAAAAGATGTTGGAATGGGAATTTGTTGGGCAATAAGGTAACACTGAACATTGCATATTCTCAACATTCTCATGAAAATGACATAAGTTGCACCACTAATGCTCCATTCAAATTATGACGTGTTCGCATGGTACAGTGTAAATAATCTCAATTTAGGATTTGATCTAATTTTCATACAGATTATATAACATATCTTTAAATAGATAAATAAAAATTTTTCACATTCTTGAATAGCATGACCTGATCATGGATATTTAGTCCACAAACCTTCACTGATTAAGACACAAGTAAGGGAAAGTGGCAGTACCTGAGCGTCATGGTTTGAAATATCTATGAAGACCGGCTGCCCACGGGGCTCGCTGTTCTCCAGCCTGGAACAAATCAGCTGGTAGCCTTGGATCTGGCCATGTTGCTTCATTGTCAGGGGAGGCCTCCATGTCACTCTGATAGCGGTGGAGTTGAGGGCTTCTGCCTCCACTTTTCTGGGAGGAGCTCCAGACACTGGAGGCGCATCACAGCACAAAACGTAAACACAAGTGAACATTTGGACTGTAATATGTTGTACAGTAACTTTAACACAAATCAGAGTGTAAGCGTGAATTCAGAGTGTTGTCATGCTTACTGGTTTTGGCGGTCCTTGCTTCAACAGGCTGAGAAAAAACGCCCAAACCCATCTCAGATCGTGCTGCTAGGGATAACGAGTACATCGTGTCTGGCTTTAGTCCATCAACTGCATAGAAGCCTGCAGCATCAAAAGTGACACGATGCTGCGAAAAGATAAACACATTAAAGCTGTAATACAAACACAAATGCACTCGTATAGAAAGCTGTGAAAAGGTTTAGGTACTTCAGAGTTTTATTCATGATGCAATACGGTAGTCACTATTATTTGATCAAAATGGGATAGATGAAGAGAGGAGACGTGAGTCTTCTGACTTGCTAAACACACTAACTTTCAAGATCCCTGAAAAAAGTTTGCAAGATGTAACAAATAAACATAAAATGACAAGAAATGTAAATGGGTTGATGAAGAGGCAAATGCTAGTCAATAAAACTGAAACAAAAAGGTTTTCAGTTGTTTAAAAACAAGTATGAAGTGATATCAAAGTAAACCAGCTGTAGGAAATGAGCATATGTCATATTTTAAACATTGGAGAGACAAGTCTATACACAGTAAACAAAAATGAAAAACAAACAAAACAAATATTTTTAGGATGGTATTCACCTTGTCCACAGGATTGCTGGCTTCCCAGTAAAGCAGTTCAAAACCAATGACGTGGTCTTTGGCAGGCCAAGGCCATGACAACATTATGCGTGTGTCCAGCTCGGCCTCAGCTTCAACAGCAGACAGCTGAGCTGGAACTGGAAGCAGAAACACACGTTGCAGTGAGAACAGAATGACAGAGGTAGTGGAGCCTTTATTCAGAGTGGAAACGTAGGGTGAATTAGCCCAAATGTGATGAGGAAGGCTGGATGTAGGTAGAGTGTAGAGTTTATCTTTTTTAATAATTCTGTTAAAGCGTAGCCAGTGGCCTTCCTGTGTGTAGTTGCATGTTCTCCCCGTGTATGCGTGGGTTCTCTCCGGGTTCTCCAGCTTCCTCACACCATCCAAAGACATGCACGTTAGGTTAATTGGTCACTCTAAATTGCCCCTAGGAGTGAATGTAAGTGCGAATGATTGTCTGTTTTTCTGTGTTGGCCCTGCGACAGACCCACGACCTGTCCAGGGTGTACCCCTGCCTCTTAGTCCTTATAACTTAGTCCTTGTTTGTGCTGGAAAGATTTCACCACTGATGTTGTTTTCTACGCCTGCTTTCATTGTGCTCATCCGTCAATATATCTAGCTGAGCTGTTTTTTTCTTTTCCTTTGGTAAATCACTTCTGTGCCTCTACTGGTGACCTGATGATGTCATTGAGTCATTTTGAGCCCAGAAACATTGTGTCAGGATGTCTTGGCTGCATTGTCACCGCAAACTGACTCTTTCAGTATTTCTGTCATAGGTAAGATTGATTTCATTTGTTGATGAAAGTGGAAGATGTTTTGTCCCTAATATTCAGCACTTTGGGTATTTTTGGGCAGGAACTTTCTCGATGAATCCAATAAACAAAATTTGATGAGAAAAAAACAAAAAACAAAATAGTGAACACGACAAGAAGAGCGATGTCTTATGAATGTTTCACCTCACAGTTGCTCTCACTTTGGAAACCAGGAAAATGCCTACAAACTTAATCATAAGAGGTGTCCTCACTGCTAAATTTTCCCCCTTATCAACAAACCCTATCATGAGACTGCCGAGGGGGGTTATTCTCATATTCAGAAATATCATCTACTCCACCAAAATCAACAGATTTTAAGAAGATGGATGGATATTTTCTACTATGTTTCTGAAGACTCATAGCAAATTAAAAGAAAAATAAGTTATCCACAGTTGCTTGATTTTTGACAAAGACCAAACAATTTATTCATGGATTCTTGAAGGTCAAATTGAGTTTTAAATATGAAGTGAGTTCAGCTGATTCAAAAGAGTAGTGAAATTCAGGAAAACTAAATAAGCCTTCATCAGTATGAGCATGTTTATTAACCATTAGAATGACTTTATGAATAATTCTCATTATCTTTTCTTCAGAGTGGGGCTCCGTAGCCTTCAACTGTTATGATCACTTTCAAGACAAGTTCCATATTCACCTTCCTAAAATTAAAGCCTGATGTGAACTCATTCAGTCTGTGATCCACTGTTTTGTTCGCCTCTATGTTCCTTACTGATAGTCACTTCAGATAAATGCACCTGCTAAATCAGTCTATTAATCAATGCTCAGTGAATTTAAAGTTTTTATCATGTGATGCTGCAGCTTTACACATGCAGACAGCTGATTCTGCCCATGTGTACAGATAAGAGTTCAATGACAAGTGGAGCATGGAAGAACGTTTGCCATACAGTGCCTTCCTGAAAAATGTCACAATACACAATCTTTAATTCTTAATAATGGATTCAGTGGTTTTCTAAATAATATGTGACACTTTGTCCACACACATGCCAAAACATGAACAAGTGACGCACCATTTAAAGTGCCTTTAACAGATTTAATTGCTTTTTAGCGATCTAGTGAGTATGTTGTTACCTCCTTGCTTGGTTTTGATCCGTACCACATCAGATGGTGGCCCGTCCCCCACAGAGGTGAAGCCGAGCACCCTCAGGCTATAGGTGATATCTGCTATCAGACCTGAGATGGTGGTCAACTGGCTGTTATCAGTGTTGTGTATCTGCCACACACTGAGAGGGTCACCGGGCTCAGCGCTGTAGTAGACCCGATAGCCTTGTATTTGGCCATTGGGCTCCTCTGGAGGCTCCCACTGCACCAGCATGGTGCTGGAGCTTAGCATGCGTGCCTGAACATGAAGAGGGGGTGATGAGGGTGCCTGCTCACTTGTACGGGTTTCCACAATACTGCTTGGAGACCCCCGGCCAACATTATTCACAGCCATGACACGAAACTCATATTCAGAGAACGGGCTAAGGCCGCCAATGCTGTACCGAGTTGTGGCCACACCGTCTACTTCCTGGAAACCGTTTTCAGACAGTTTGGCACGGTACTGAATCACATAGTAGGACACAGGCTCAGGGTTCCCAGAGTCCCAGGTTAGAGTGACACTGGTGGCTGTGGTTTCGGTCACGATGAGGGAGGTGGGCATCTTGGGTAGAGCTGTTGGAGAGCAAAGACAGACAAGAGACAGCCAAATAACTTGATGACCACTCAAAACCATTTACAGAGAAAGTCCCAATCACTCAGTCTCACATTTAAATACACTGACCGTGATCAACCACTCAGATACTGATTACTAATGTATTCAGGGGACATGTGGGGTTCTGTATTTTGCACACGGGTCTGTCCTTGGTCAGACCCCCAGTCAGACATACTTTGATGCAATGTAGATTCTTAACAAGCATCTACAGAAAACATGGGAGAGAATTTGAAGATGTATCAGGCCCTTCTTTTTTTCCACTGTTCCCTAATGGAAAAAAAACTACTTTATAAATCCCAAATGGAAATTATAGTTAAAAAAAAAAAAGGTTCTTGTGAGCAGTATTCCCCTTTCTGCCGGTTTAGTTACAGGAAAGAACACAGGTCAACAAGAAGTTTGTCTTCCAGCTGTTATTTTTCATTTGCAGTTGTAAAAACCTGCTTCCACCACAACATCAATAACACAGACTGTCTACATGAAGGGACATAACAGACTTTACTTCTTGAGGAACCTACAACCCTTCATTGTCTGCACCAAGGTGCTACTTACATCTATTATCAGGCTGTGGTGGAGAGTTCGGTCTGCTTTGCAGCATCTGTTGAAGCTGCTTCATCCGAGACAAAGATTTAACCAAACTGAATAATGTGATCAAGAAGTATGAAGAGGCAAACACACTCTGGCTGTGACTGTATGTTTACAGAATCCCAATACAAAATGTTGGGACCTTGTTTAAACCGTAATTAAAACAGACGGCAGTGATTTTCTGATACAGGCAGTAGTACAAAGAAAACATACAAAGTGCTGCAAATTAAATTTAGAAGTAATATAAGTCAAGCAAACAAAAATCATGAGTTTAATTAGGTTAAAGGTCAGTGTTACTGGAAATGAAAAGAGTCTTAAAGACAGAGGAAGGGCTAAATCATCAAGCGTGTGCACACATACACAAACTAAATATGCCTAAAGACAAATATAAAACATAAACAAGTACTCATACAATATTTTTCTCCTGTCATATATCATATAACTTCTATTTCAGGCATTCCTACCCAACACGCTGTGTTTCTGACCTTTGACAGTGATTTGTGCTGTAGTCTCAATCATGCCCAGCGAGGATATGGCCACACAGGTGAAGTTGTCGGATTGATGGATGTTGGTGAGCTCCAGGACATTGCGGCCAATGGGCATTTCATCCGTCTGGGACAGCTCTACTTCCCCCCTCACCCATTTGATATGAGGCATTGGAGCACCTACTGCTACACAGGTCAGGTTAACACTGCCGCCAGGCATCACCTCATGATTGGTGGGTGGGATGGAAAAACGTGGAGGCACGCGCCGAACTGCAGTGGTAAAGACATGAAGTGTGAAAGGACACAGCTGTGAGACTAAAGAGCTTCCTCACTGTTTACTGGCCTAACTTGCACAGTGCATCAATGTACTTGAAATTGTCAGGCCAGGTGAGTCTGAATAAGCACTTGGCATTGGTTAAAGTTAGAAAAAATAAAAGTTAAGTGCAATCTGCAGTCACGTTTAAACATGCGGGCCAGCTGGGGCGACTGATCTGTACATTTCACCATGTTTGTGCTCCTGTTTTCTTTAAAGATGTGTGTTGGTCTAATTACTGATGCTAAACTGGTAAACATGGTGAGGCCCTATCATTCTGTGCTGGTCCCTAAAATTTTGTCATTGCCCCCAGAATTAAGTTAGCAGGTGACAGGCTACTGGTCTAAGCTTTCTCACTAGGCTGGTGGAGTCTTATTATTTAAGTCCCTTTAAAGAACAGTGAGTTTATGGTCAGGATCTTTGTCTTGTTTCCTTAATTCTGTTCCTGTTCTGGTTTCCATTGGGAATTTATCTACCTTTATGATTTATTAGAAAATATTTCTATCTTTACCTTAAACTTTATCTAATGTCTATTAGATGCCTCTAAATGCTGTTTTAATGGTAAAATATGCAAGCTCAGAGAACATTATGGTGAATCAATAGAAGAGCAGAGTCAAACTTCAAAACAAACTGAGAAAAAAACAAAAGTAAAGCATAACTTACAACCCATGACATATAAATATCTCTGTCTAGGGAAAACCTGACATACAGCATATGGATTCATAGAGTATAACAGCATAAATTAAAGAAAGAATATGGGTCATTTCTTGGAGGAAAACATATTTTGCATGCATGTGGATGTTGAAAGCTTCGAAAAGAGCAGGTGATCAAGAAATATAAGCATGCAGAGGGAGAGAGATTCTAAGAACATCATTATACAACAATTTAATTTGAAAGAAAAAGTTGTTGGGTGTTGCTGCTTTATTACAACCTAAAATATTAGTCACCCTTAACCTAAGCCACTGAATTCATCAGTGTATGATTAAGTGATGACCCTGGTGCTTCTTTTGGCATTATATCATTGCAATCTTACTGGGTCAGATCCATTAAGTCCAATAGGGCCAATTTTCACAGGAGTGGATGTATCAGGAGTGTAAGGTAAATCTCAATATCAGACAGTAGGATATAAACAGACATTGCAAAAAAAAAAAAAATAAATAAATAAATAAATTAAATTAAATAAACACATCTCACACTCTACAGGTCTCAGCTAGATGCTGAAGTTTATAAGGGCAAAATGAGAAAAATACTGACCTAAAAAGGTTTGCTTAGAAGGGCTACAGTACCAGGAGAAACATTTTCTCTCTAAGTTTACACTGCCAGACTTTAAGCATGATTTTTGCTTTGCAGATATATGAATGTTCCATATAAGGAAAACTGGCAGGTTAGTTGGCTGTTATCAATGGGAACTGTATGTTTGAATGCTCTAAACATTTGATTCAGGAGACTTGTGTAGATTTCCCAGTGCCCAGCTGAATATCTGGTATTTTCTGGGAGGTGAAGGGAGAGGAGTGTTAGATTTAACCTTCTCATTTAGATTATACACTGAATACACCAGAACAAGATTTGGCTCATAATATTACCTAAAATCTGTTAGCTAAAGTAAATTAAATGAAAGACAAATAAAACAAAGGAATACAAGCCAATGCTTTGCCTCATCCCATTCCCATGACGTCATGCTGGCATCTTCCCAGCAAACACCTGTGTTCATCTGTCTTACGGAGAACAACTCCTAGCCACAGCTCCTGGGAAAAAATGATAAAATCAAATAATTAGACTTGCTGGATTGAAGTCCAGTTGGACATATCGTCTTGCTATATTGCAGTACCAATTCAAAAAAAGTAACTTTTAGTGTTATTATTTATATATATATATCCAAAAAATGGTGAGAACATTGATGTCTTTAATGTTTCCAGGGTGCAATAGCATGACTGACTCAAAGAGAAGTCATGGGGTCATAATGACGTTTGCTTCCCAACAATCAGGTAAACACAGGTTAAATCGATATGATATACTTGTATCATGCGTATAGCGTAGGGATGAGAGAGAGACTTGGCAGATATATCCACCCCCATCCAAACCCTTAAAGTCTGAGTTTTGACTTAAAACACATTTAAACATTTATCTTTGAACCACTGAAGTGTTGCTTTGGCGGTACGTTTAGGGTCATTGTTCTGCTGAAGTGTGAAACACTCCCAGTCTCAAATCTTTGGAAGACTGATACAGGTTTTCCACAAGATTTTTCCTGCATTCAGGGAAAAACAGGTCAATCTGGTCAATCATTTTATGGCATCGTGGTTAAAAACACCTCTTGAACACAAACCAGATTATTCTGGATTTTAGGGAAATAAGAGGTAAAACAAGCACTATTTCCATCCTGAGGGCAAACGTAGAGGTGGGTTACACTACAAATAACTGGGAGTTCAACTGGAAAACTGTCTAGACTGGAATTGTAAAACTGAAGCTGTCTTAAAAGGATATAGCTCTGCATCTCAAACTGTACAATGCGCAACACTATGGGAGCCATTAAATCAAAATACCCTTTCCTTCCTCTGGTAGAGGGTAGTGGGTCAGCTCAGGCATACCCACTTCACTCACTTTAGTAAAAGCAATTATTTCCCTACACAGCAGCAAACAACAACATTTATGACATGATATATTTGTGAACTGATGTCCTTACCAGGGTGCAAAACCCCCTGCATGCCTCATATTTCCTGCATAGTTTGCACTCAGAAGGTTGCAAACTATGCATTTGTGTAGTATAGTACTGATAGTATATACAGTATATATATATATATATATATATATATATATATATATATATATATATATAATATGTGTGTGTGTATACACACACACATGTGGTGTGTGAACATTGGCAATGAACACATGTTGTTCATTGCCAATAATTTTAAAAAGCACCAGTTTAAAACCCAAATTCATTACTTTCAAGAGCAGCATCATTTTATTTCTTTTGTCATCTTTAAAGCACAAATTGAAATTGAGTTTGTTTGGAGTCACCACTAAACTGAATTATAATTTAGCTATCTTAGATAATATAATTCTTGTGCATGCAATCATGCATTTTTTTCTATGTTATCTGAACTTATTGTAGATGTGGGTTTTTAAAAAATGTGTCTGAGCTCCTCCATATTCTGCTCCAAATGATTCAAAATTCTAAACATTCAAAAGATCTGTAAAAAGTTTTTTTTTTTTTTTTTTGTAGTTTTTTGTTCTTTTTCCAAGTCAAGTGTTCACAGAGAGAGATGTATGAAAAATGGTAGAAGTATGTCTTCAGAGAAGCTGCTCACATTGAGCCATGCCTTTGAATTAGCCATGACCACAACAACACAATCAGCATGCAAGGAAAGAATATTGAGTATGATGCTAAATTTTGTGAAGTGATCCTGAACTCTGAAATCAGCTGTGATGTGTACTTGTGTAAAGAATGTTACAGTGACATGTGATCAATGCAGTCACATTTACCATTTTGTCTTAGCTAGTAACAGCTTAGTTGTGGTGCTGAGGTCTCGTTGCCTTGCCATATCAGCAATGATGCTGCTGTCCTATTAGCAAATTAAATATCAATTGTTTTCACTCTCCTGCAAGTTCAAACAAACAGGTGTGCAGTCTTGACTGTTTAAATCTCTCTGTGGTCTGTACTGTGTGCATAAGGCTAACGAGAAAATACACCATTGCACTGCCAACCTAACTGTAATTCTCTTCCACCCGTTTCTTGTGCACAGTGTTATCATAACTGGTGTGAAATAATTGCATTTTCATTATTTCATCTTGGCATTATTTAACAATCATTTCACAAAATTTGCATCAGCAGGTTATATAGAGCATTGTTTCTATGCTATAGAAGCAGGAAGGGGTTGAAGTACAGGTTGATGGGAATAGGGAAAAGGATGGTTGCACATTAGTCTGAAGTTTGAAGAAGACGGCCGAGACGGGCCGAGGCACAGCGGGACGCTGGCGCTACACAGCTCCAGTCTACCAGGCCTTGGTTTAAGGAGGGTAAAGAATGAAAAAACCAACCTTCACGCTGATCTGAGAGGTGAGATTTGGATTGGATTTAGATTAAAAGGTGCAGTGATGATGGAGGGATTCAAAATAACGTGAAAAAGAAAAAGAAATAAACCAGAGGAGCAAAATAAGAAGTGGGAGGAAGAAGACAAGGAGAAACAGAGAGAGTAAAACAGGCAAATATTTGCTCATCTATGAACAAGTGGGAAAAAAAAAATCATAGTGGAGACGAAAGCCTGGGTTCCAGCGTCTAACACACACACACACACACACACCCACATTAATAAAAAGCAAATCCACTGTACTGACACAATTTCACTCCCAACTCATAATCTACTGACTATAAGGAGCCCTCAGCTTCGGTTTTTAATGCACTGGGTTTCTCTTTATGGTCATTCATTCTTTAAATACAAGGAACTTCTCTAAATCTGCATCCTTCCAAGTGTCCTGCTTTCATTCCTAACATGTCTTTCAACACTGCACGCTTATTAACAAGTAATAAAGTTCTCCTGAGGAGGTTGGAGAGGTGCAGAGGTAATCAGGAAAATAACAGAGATAAGACTTGAGGTGAAGACCTGCTTGCTTTTTTTTTAATCCCCTTCTTTTCATAATAACTCACCCTCTCACATACATTCACTCCTCAACTGCTTTCTTAGGCATTAAATGTATTTAGTTAAGACTAAATATCAAAAGTACATAAGAACTTTAGTGACTCATCCCACTGGTAAGTTACCAGTTTGGCAGTATCTTGCACATACTGTATACAAAGAGACTACATATCAAAACTGATGCTAAAGGCTTCTGATCAATCATCAGTATGTGATGAGTTGTGAGTGACCACACACAAACAGAAAAACCCTGAATGCAGAATATCACATCAGCAGAATAGGAAACAGTAAAATTGACAGTGCCAACATTTTTGCTCAACAATTGCCATCAAATTCAATATAACATACTTATCAAGACACCTGTACAGGTTTTATGATTGTGAAGGATCCCAGCCGTAACATCCTGAGATCAGTGAGCATATGACCTGATGGTCCCCAACAGGATTGATCATACTCACCTTGTAAACTGGGACCACCTTTGCCTCATGCTCCGTTTTATCTACAAACAGATTCATTTACTGTATATGGAAATATGATACAGTATTTGGTGTGGGTTAAGGACCTTGCTTAACTACTGTGGGCCCTTGAGCAAGGTCCTTAACCCCCATCAACTGTTCTCTGGGCGCCAAGACATGGCCACCCACTGCTCTCTAGTTAATTTAGAGATGGGTAAAATGCAGAGGCCGAATTTCTCAATTGAGATCAACACAGCATTTTTCTTTAAACAGTACTCTAAATAAGCTAATATTGCATTAAGGAGCATGATGTGTCCTTAAAAGCTGCCTTTTTAATGACATGTCTGGACCAAAAGTCAGAGGTAACAGGTCTTATAAAGTAATGATTCCTCACCAGAACCCAGAACCCAACATTACCAAAGCAGTATGGGAGCACCTTGACAGAGAACAGAACAAAAGGCAGCCTGCATTCAAAGGAGAGCTATGAAATGTCCTTCAAGAAGCTATTCTACTTAAAGCAATTACAAGAAAGCATCTCTGAAGGTTCAGGCTGCATTACAAAATAAAGATGGTCATTGCTACAGACGACTTGACACAATATTTAGCTATTACATTTTATTTCCATTTGTATTTGCATTTTTTTTAGAAAATAAATCCCATTTCCTGTTTTTTGTTTTTTTTGTCAGGGTGTAAAGAGATAAAGGGTGCCTCATTTCATAGCATACTATGCTGGAAAATCCAGAGAGCATCAGCAGGTGAAGAGAGAGGACTTCCCTGTTGGATGCAGTGTTGTGAGAGGTAGCAGGGCTGGCTCGTCCTCAGCTGAAAGTAATCTTACCTCGAACATAAAGATTAGCTGGAGCAGAATAGCGAGTCCCAGCACTGTTGACTGCCAAGCACTCGTACTTGCCCTGGTCAGACTCCTCACTGTTCTCAATCTGAAGTGCTCCTAGGAATGAAGGCCAAATTATCAGTCAAATCTGCATCACACACACTGAAAGACATCCCCCCACAGATATTCTCTCCCTCTCTCTCTCTCTGCACACACGTACCCTGCACACACATACGTGTGAGTCACAGTATACAAGTCTACAGTCATAGAATATGGGGTCTTATTTTTCCCTTTTTTATGTCTCTTTCTGAACTTTAATTGTTTTTGGAGGCATTCACCTCAAAGTCCAAAAAGTCCCTCTGGTACTGATAACATCATGTCATAAGCACAAATGGCCTGTAATTCTGGCAGAACCATTGAAACAGAAGCTGCCTTAAAAAGGCTCAATCTGGACTTTTCTTCTTGAGGAAGATGAGGTCTTTGATACTACAAAGATGCTCCTTTATGTTTTATATCAGAAAATCACAGCAAGTCGTTTTTATGCTGAGCAAGAACATGCTGGCTCAATGATCGTTACTGTTGATCCTCTTGATTTTACTCATTTTGGTAGATGTCTCAAAACTCATTGGACAATTTTCTTTTGTTCAAGAAATTGTTAAGATTTTACAATTTACAGCTGAAGTTATTTATCTATCTGTATCGATCACAGCTGGTGTTATTGTACTTATTTGCTGCAATGCTTGTTTTCTGCTTATGTTGATGTGTTGGTGCAGTGATTGCCTGCTCCAGACTGGTGGCAACTGAACTTCTCCTGAGACGATTAGTGAAGCTTATCTGATTCAAATATCGCAGCATCTACATATATATTACTGAAAAGGCAAAAGACTTTAAGGTTTTTAAACACATTGTTGAGATTGAAAATTGTTGGAGGAGCAAATTTAGTAAAGTGCAAACAGTTTCTTGAGGTTTTCTAGACGTTGATTTAGCGTTTATGACACCAGACATTTGGCAGCAGCTGGCTGTCCTCTGATTTTCACTTTTAATATATAGTACTGGAGAGACACTACAGTCTATCCTTTGATTTAT